>WNWK01012648.1:13311-58679 GCA_009830355.1 Cherax destructor | reverse complement strand
AACCAGCACCAGCAAGAGGTACAGGGGCATGAGAGGTGTCCAAAGAGTCATCCGTTAACGAGGCAGGGTCAGTACTGGGTGCGGTATCAGGAAGGGGCCCGGGGTAGTGGGTTCATGGATTGGGTCAGCCATGGTTAGGTTACTTCTTTCTTTTTATTTTTAAGAAAAAAAAAAGAAAGAAGAAAAGAAAATAAAAATAAAAAAAGAATAAAAAAAGGGGAACGTGGAGGAATAGCTCCTAGGAGGAATGAAAGGGAGCGTAAATCCCCCTCCGTGCCCAAGAGGACCTCAACACCGCAAGTGGTGCAGATGCAGCATGGAACCCGTGCCATACCCTACCCTTCATGCCAGTAAACCAGCAATCCGGGATAGCAACCTCACATCCACCGAGCCATCTCGGCGGACAAAAGAGAGGGCGGCCGGATATCCGCCACAAAGCATACCGCCTTCGGCCACCACCCCTGGAATCCGAAAGGTGGCCTCCAGAGATACACCCGTCGCCCGAAAGATACCCAAGGCCACCCCCCGGGTGACCGGAGAGGGATCGGGACATCCCCAGGCGATCCAGATTCCACGGCAAACTACACCACCGCCAAGGACCTCAACGGAATGGGATGGACCACGATACCCTTCCCCCTACCTAGGAACTAGAATGCCTGAGGAGAGAAGCTCCCAGGGTAAAACTGGGAAGGAAATAAGGGAGGGATGAGGAGGAGGAGGAGGAGGAAAGGGAAAAGGGAGGATGGGGAAGATGGGAAAAGGGAGGGGGATTGGGGGGTAATTAGGTTCGGTCTGAGGAAGAAGACCAAGAGGTCCAATTCCTCAGACCGATAGCCTCTTTACCGCGACAAGGAGCCCCCCTTAAAGAGGGCCCGATTAGTGATTGCTGACCTGTACTACATGTACATAAAAAAAGGTGTAATAACATACATCACTAGCATTCATAACAGCATCCTGAGGAGCAAACTTAAAGAATTTAAGCATTGTCATACGAGCAGTAGAAAACTATAGATACCAGTAAGAGTGGTGACTAGATCTGTTTCTTAAGGAATTAGCTCAGTTATCAATTATAGAAAGCCACTGTTCATAACCTTACTTATAAGGAAACAATTTTTCTTATATCTAATTACATAAAGCTGCAGAACCTACTTCAGCCTTTCTTTCTACCTACTAGTATTGTGCTACATACACTGCAATTTAGGAATGAGGATCCTCAACTCGCAAAAGCTATTTCATTCTCTCATGCAAAATACCATATGACAAGACAAGTATTGAAATGCAAGCTACTAGTACATATAAGCAACCTTTCCCTCAGTTGTGGATTGTGGAGGACTAAACCTAGCATTTCTGGAACTGCTTGCCATGTAATACAGTACCTGAAGATTTTGGCACTGTTAACTCTCATAAAATGTTTCAATAGTTTGAACACTTTGAGCAGTAACTATTTTTTTCTTACATTGGCAACAATACAGTGGACCCCCGAGTTTCGTAAAAACTTCACTCCTGAAGTCTGCTCAAGCGCCATTACCGAACGAATTTACTCCCTTAAGGAAAAATGTCACATAGGTTAGTCTATTTCAGACCCCCAAAAATACACTTCCACAAGCACTGACAATATTATACTTACATAATTGTACGATTTCCGGGGTTTACGAAACTTGGGGTCCACTGTATGTACAGTGGACCCCCGAGTTTCGTAAAAACTTCACTCCTGAAGTCTGCTCAAGTGCCATTACCGAACGAATTTACTCCCTTAAGGAAAAATTTCACGTAGGTTAGTCTATTTCAGACCCCCAAAAATACACTTCCACAAGAACTTACAAAATTATACTTACATAATTGCACGATTTCCGGGGTATTCGTTAACCGAGGGTCCACTGTATCTTAGTACAGTGGTACCTCGAGTTACAATATTTTTTCGTTCGAGAATGCTGTTAAAGTGCCATTACCAAACAAATTTATCCCCATAAGGAATAATGTAAAATAGACTAGTCCTTTTACACCCCCAAAAATATACCTACAAAAGCATTTAAAAAAAATAAACTTACATAAAAGGGCGATTTTGGGGACCATCGTAACTCGAGGTACCACTGTATTTGCCTTTGAATCAACCTTCAATTCTTGACTTAATTTTGATGTCATGACTCCACTGCCATGCTACTTTTGGATTAGCCACAGTGCCAGCAAAAAGGAGTTTCACATCACTAGAATGTAACAAGAACTTGGAATGCTCTGGACATGACAGGTTCAAATTATCCGATTCCATCACTACATCTAGCTCATAAAATGTTGAACAAAAATTTGCAGCTAGCAAAACAATGCCTGATTTGTATTTATGTATGACTGTGAAAAGACATGGAGTGTGGCTTGGATATGCAATATCTATTCTGGGCTTAATGCCCAGAAGTGGACTAATAAGAAAATCAATCATTTGTGCATTGGAATTGAAGTTTGTGTTCTTCATAAAAAAGTTAAATTCTGGGATAAGGTTACCAAAAAAGAGGAACTTCAAAAAATCAGCATTCTGATTGCGATTTTTAATATTACAAATGCATAGTTTAAGTTCAACACTATCATCTTGACAACTACTATAAACCGAATACATGCTCATGCGTTCGTAAGATATCAAACGCAATGCTGCTGTCTTGGATCCCGCCTCTAATGTTAGGAAAAACAAATCTCTGTTGTCACTTACATTTTGTACACTTTGTACAACAATGTCCAACTTATACCGAATCAATTCTACTGATACACGTGTCTCACGAACCTTTCTTAACTTAACAGCTCTAAGAGGCCTACAATTTCCAAACCCAACACCTCCCCCTTTGCGGTGTTGCTTTAATATCTGGTTGTTTAAGACTCCAAGTCCAAAGTCTGCAAGAACCATGTGAACTTGACCAGGTTCTACTGATGCTTCAAAATTTTTGCAAATGCATAAATTTGGATGTAGGAGGGGAATATCATTACAAGTCCTCGATGATGATAAGCTGGTTAAAAATCCACCAGGAGTCACATATCTTTTAGCAAAACTTTTGTCAGCTACTTTACTTGTTTCACCAATTAATTGTAGAAGCATGTTATGCAAGTCAATCATACTTCCTAAACGTCTCTCATTATCCCTTAAAATTCTTATCTGAACATCCCCCAAAATATCTTGTACATCTTTTGGAATAATCATAAACAAAAATGGATTAAAGGTTTCAACATGTGCTTCAGGACTTAACTGAATAAACTTACCATATGTGTTACCATGATCCGAAAAAAGAATAGTTATGGTATTTTTTAATCTTGCAGCAAATTTCAAATACTTGGCAAGAGGATCATCCAAGGTTTGTACCCGTAATCCAGTTTCATCATGAGCAACATCAGTGATAGTTAGCGTTAAGAAAGGCTGGCCAGAATTTTGGATGGATGCTTGATACAGCTGAAGATAATCTAACACATACTCATGATGGTGTCGGCCATTAAAGCACACAGCCGGCAGGTTATGAAAAGGATCTTTCTTACCGTTCGATTGAAGAATATCACAGCTAGCTAGTGTTACATCAATATCATCAATACTTGCAAGTTTAAGTGCTTTTTTAAAATTTTTCCACAAAGCTTGACCATAGAGTGTGTCATTAATGACTTTCAGGTCTTTTATTAATCCCCATTCCCAGTTCCAACATAAATCCTCAAGCCAGAGTGTCCGATATCCCTTTTTCTTAAAAAGACCAAACAGCTGTGAAACTGGTAAAGGGTATCTAGGAACATCATATGTACCAAAGGGAATCTCTGTAACATTTACATAACCTGAGAAAAGACCCTGAAGGCTTTCATAGGTTCTTTGTTTCACTGCCTGAAAGAACTGAAAATCAAACACTGTAGGATTAACTTCCTCATATAAATCCTCAAAAAATCTAACTGTTCTTGGTAATGACCTGTAAAAGTGAGCTCGAGATAAAGAATCTATCATCACAAAATTAATATTTACATTATTATTTTTTGCCTTATATCTTTGAGCAATACTTGTAAATTTTCTAGGATAAAGAAACAGTTGGGTGTATGACTCTAAATTTTCATGGGCATAGTCTTCATCATACTGTGGTTGTCCAAAGTCTTCCACCAGATCAGAAGTGTTGAAACATTTTATGAAAACAAAACCAAAGTGCCCTTCTTGCTGAAAATGAGAAGTAAGTTCTCTTTTTAAATTATTTGGTTTGATTTGCTGCCATTTAATTTCTGCTGCCTCATTATTAAAAACACCAATATAATGGTTTAAATTTCTACACTGCAGAGGCGATCTGCATGATATACTCCCAGATTCCTGAAATGAAAAAACATCATTTGCATCCGGATTTACTCATTTTAAAATCTTAAGAAATATTAAACCAAATTTAAAACCATAACTTAAATTATGGTTACAAACATACTTCCCCAAAACATATACAGTGGACCCCCGAGTTTCGTAAAAACTTCACTCCTGAAGTCTGCTCAAGCGCTATTACCGAACGAATTTACTCTCTTAAGGAAAAATGTCACGTAGGTTAGTCTATTTCAGACCCCCAAAAGTACACTTCCACAAGCACTTACAATATTATACTTACATAACTGTACAATTTCCGGGGTTTACGAAACTCGGGGGTTCACTGTACAGTGGTCCCTTGGTTTTCGCCGAAAATTTGTTCCAGAATGCTGCTCAAGTGCCATTACCGAACGAATTTACTTCCTTAAGAAATAATGTCACATAGGTTAGTCTATTTCAGACCCCCAAAAATACACTTGCAACAGCACTTACGAAAATACACTTACATAAATGTTCGAGTTTGGAGATGCACGAAAACCGAGGGACCACTGTAGTGGTACTCCGAGTTTCGGACATAATTCGTTCCAGAAGGCTGTTCGAGTGCCGTTACCGAATGAATTTGTTCCCATAAGGAATAATGTAAATTAGATTAGTCCGTTTCAGACCCCCAAAAATACACGTACAAAAGCACTTACAATAATACACTTACATAATTGTTCGAGTTGGGAGCTGTACGAAACTCGGGGTAACACTGTAAAATTTTGTTTGTGGAGCCAGTACTAAAATCACATACAATTTTAAATTTATAAATGTAAATAGCTCTACAACTAAGTCCATTTCACAAGAAACTTGTTTTTGCCCAAAATATGATAATGAGCAAAAAGCATATAATAATAAATAATAATAATAATACATTTTTCTGTAGGGAAAGGAAGGCGGGGTAGGGGTCGTCCTAGAAAAGGTTGGAGGGAAGGGGTCAAGGAGGTTTTGTGGGCGAGGGGCTTGGACTTCCAGCAAGCATGTGTGAGCGTGTTAGATAGGAGTGAATGGAGACGAATAGTTTTTGGGACATGACGATCTGTTGGAGTGTGAGCAGGGTAACATTTTGTGAAGGGATTCAGGGAAACCAGTTAATTGATTTAGTTGGACTTGAGTCCTGGAAATGGGAAGTACAATGCCTGCACTTTAAAGGAGGGGTCTGAGATAGTGACAGCTGGGAGGGACTATTCTCAGCTGTCGTATCTGAGCTCCTCTGCAAAGACAGTGATTATTTATGAGTGTGGTGAAAGTGTTGAATGATGATGAAACTATTTTCTTTTTGGGGATTTTCTTTTTTTTTGGGTCACCCTGCCTCGGTGGGAGACGGCCGACTTGTTGAAAAAAAAAAAAAAAATAATACAGTGGACCCCCGCCTAACGAGCACCCCGGAAATCGTACAATTATGTAAGTATAATATTATAATTATAATAATAATAATAATAATATAATAATAATAATAATATTTTTATTTGGACATGATACAAAGAATTACATTTGGTTATTGAGATTACATGAGGTGTACATGCCAAAAGCCCCTAGTATGCAGGGCATTTTGGGCAGACTTAAAATTAACTTAAAACTAAATTGTAAGAATTTTTGTAGATGGTATACAATGAGTAAAGGTGAGTATTTAAGCTATGAAATTTGAACATAGTTTTGTACTTTTGTCTTCATTATAAAATTAATTAAATCAGATTAAACAAATTAAAGCAATAATAATAATAAAATAATAAAAAGTTATGGTTGATAATTTATAAAATAAGTAAAGTTGCATATCTAAGTTTTAAAGTTTGAATATAAGTTGAACATATCAATTAATTGTAGCAATTTATTGCAGCAATGCAACTAATTGAGTGAGATAACAATTTAAAACAATTAATTGCATTGCAGTTAGTTTACGTGGTCATTATAATGTAAGTGTTGTGGGAATAATTAGCTAAGTAAGTATTATTCATAACAGGTTTTACATTCATTCATTTGTTCATTCATACATTACATTGACTTTAATAGTCAGGTTTTACGTTAAGTGATTATTCTACTTTGCTGGGAATGGTTGATATGGAGCAATTAGCTTTGGGTGAGAAGGTGGTTTTTTAGCATCGTTTTGAATTGGGGTACAGGTAGGGTTTCTTTGGCAATGACAGGTAATGAATTCCAAATTTTCGTGCCTTTTATGTGCATTGAGTTTTTACATAGTGTTAGGTGGACATGGGGAACATCGAGGAGTGATCTGTGTCTAGTGTTATGGTCATGTGTCCTGTTAAAATTAGTAAGGAGAAGTTTGAGTGGTGGGTTAATATCTGCATAGTGTTTTCTATGTATGTAATAGGCACAGTAAAAAGTATGGATGTCTTGTATGGTGAGTAAGTTTAGGTTTTTAAATATTGGTGGAGTATGTTGCCTGGAGTGAGAATTTGTTATCATTCTAACTGCTGCCTTTTGTTGTGTTATTAGTGGTCTGAGATGAGTTATTGATGTAGAGCCCCATGCGCAGATTCCATAGGTGAGGTAGGGGTAAATGAGTGAGTGATATAGGGTAAGGAGAGCTGGTTGTGGAACATAGTATCGTATCTTGGATAGTATTCCCACGGTCTTTGAGACTTTCTTGGAGATTTGTTGTATTGTAAGTGCTTTTGTAAGTGTATTTTTGGGGGTCTGAAATGGACTAACCTACTTGACATTATTTCTTAAGGGAGTAAATTCGTTCAGTAATGGCACTTGAGCAGGCTCCTGGAATGAATTTTGCTTGTTACTCGGGGTTCCACTGTATATACAGTGGACCCTTGGTTTTCGTACAGCTCCCAACTCGAACAATTATGTAAGTGTACTTATATAAGTGTTTTTGTAAGTGTATTTTTGGGGGTCTGAAACGATTAATCTAATTTACATTTGTCTTTATGGGAACAAATTCGTTCGGTAATGGCACTCGAACAGCATTCTGGAAAGAATTATCGACGAAAACCGAGGGTCCACTGTATATATATGATATATATATATATATATATATATATATATATATACAGTGGACCCCCGCCTAACGAGCACCCTGGAAATAGTACAATTATGTAAGTATAATATTGTAAGTGCTTGTGGAAGTGTATTTTTGGGGGTCTGAAATAGACTAACCTACGTGACATTATTTCTTAAGGAAGTAAATTTGTTCGGTAATGGCACTTGAGCAGGCTTCTGGAATGAATTTTGCTCGTTAGGCGGGGTCCACTGTACATAGGAAAAAAGGTGAGTGGTGCGTTGAGGTATCTGTGGAGACAAAAAACGTTATCCATGGAGGCAAAGAAGAGAATGTACGAAAGTATAGTGGTACCAACACTCTTATATGGGTGTGAAGCATGGGTTGCAAATGCTGCAGCGAGAAGGAGGCTGGAGGCAGTGGAGATGTCCTGTCTAAGGGCAATGTGTGGTGTAAATATTATGCAGAAAATCTGGAATGTGGAAATTAGGAGAAGGTGTGGAGTTACTAAAAGTATTTGTCAGAGGGCTGAAGAGGGGTTGTTGAGGTGGTTTGGTCATTTAGAGAATGGATCAAAATAGAATGACTTGGAGAGCGTATAAATCTGTAGGGGAAGGAAGGCAGGGTAGGGGTTGTCCTAGAAAAGGTTGGAGGGAGGGGGTAAAGGAGGTTTTGTGGGCGAGGGGCTTGGACTTCCAGCAAGCATGTGTGAGCGTGTTAGATAGGAATGAATGGAGACGAATGGTTTTTGGGACATGACGATCTGTTGGAGTGTGAGCAGGGTAATATTTTGTGAAAGGATTCAGGGAAACCAGTTAATTGATTTAGTTGGACTTGAGTCCTGGAAATAGGAAGTACAATGCCTGCACTTTAAAGGAGGGGTCTGGGATAGTGACAGCTGGGAGGGACTATTCTCAGCTGTCGTATCTGAGCGCCTCTGCAAAGACAGTGATTATGTATGAGTATGGTGAAAGTGTTGAATGATGATGAAAGTATTTTCTTTTTGGGGATTTTCTTTCTTTTTGGGTCACCCTGCCTTGGTGGGAGATGGCCGAGTTGTTGAAAAAAAAAAAAAAATCAACATAGGCCATAGTGAAGGCAATATACATTTAGATTAAAGGGCTTCTATTGTGAAAAAGCAAAGTGATAGACATCCATAAGTAATTTTCCAATTTCTAACATTCACAATGTGTCAATAAATATATAAAACAAGTAGCAAGAGAGTAATTATGTTACTTACCAACACACAAAAAGTAACTTTTGTCTGATGACTGCAATTAGGGGGCTTGCTGCTAAAAAATAAAGTTTGCACAAGCGAACACAAACCACGAGGAGCAGGAAGATGGTGGCATGAGGTTTTGTGAGAACTGTAATGCCGAGATGGCGATCCCAAATATGTTTTGACACAATTTGGTACTTCACTTTCTTCATTGAGACTTGTTAATGGCTGAAAATAATTTTTTTTTTGTAATTTTTGCATTGCATATAGGCTATTACACAGTGAATACATATACACCCCCAATCATAGCCAATTATACAAATGCAGTACAGCATTAGCAAGTGAAATGCTGACACGGATTAATTGGGAAATGAAAGTATTCTTTAATGGGTATATGGGTGACAAAGTAATAGAAGGCAACAGATAAGGAATTTGAAAGAGTGCAATTTGAATAGGCATTGTTATAGAATGATCATCCCTGAGTTCCGATGGCTTTCAAATGATGCATGATTGTTCACCCTGTTGAACATTTCCTAATGAGAGGTGAAAGAGCAGGAAGCCAGGGACTGACTGATATCTCTTCCCTTGGGCAATTCCTTGCAGTGAGTACAGGCTAAACAAACTCATTGCCCTACACACATTAGTCCACTGAATGTGTACAGGAATTTATTAACAGTTTCTGACTAAAGTCATTATACATAAAGAAGGAAGTGCCTAGAAGTAACAAATCTATGGAGCAGTAAAGGTCTTACAACTGATCATCACCTTTCGAGAACTATTTGATAACTTTTAGTTTTGTGAAAAGCTGCATCATGACTTGAAATCTCTCCAGTACAGCATTCACATATAGTATAAGGTATGGGTAATATCAATAAATGCATAAAAAGACACATGTGAAGCTTATGAAAAACTTTTATAATACTACTGTATTTTGACATTAGTATCACATTAGTATAATAAATTATAGTGCCCTACTCACTTAGTTGGTCTAGTTATGAACGAATGTGAACCATTTAATTAAATCATACAGTACTTTATCCCGATCTCATTTACTATTATAATGTAAAGTTTGGCATTGGGGCACTGAGGGCATCACCATCACTGTACTTGCTTAGGGACCTGGCACTGCAAGTAAATACAAAATAATCTGTCTTTACTAAGGACACTTTTTTCCAAGATTTGTTTCTCGAGTTTTGATCAGCAACATGTTGACTATAGTACATGTTAGAGTGAGCAAGTTCTGGATCAATATTTGCATGCATATAAAAATTAACATGGGAAACTTATGGCTATGATTGAACAATAAAAGAAGAGATATTGTTGATACAGTAGTATTATTAACCTTAAAGCTAAAAGTACTATAGCTGAGTTTTTTTTTTTTATGGAGAAGTTGAGCTAAAGTAGACAGTTGTAGACTTAGTTATCCACATGACCTGGTCTTAGATCAGGACTCCTAGGTTGGAAAAGAAATATTACATGATTGAGAACTATTAAAAAGCACATTTAATAGTAAAGGCATGTGTATACTGAATGTAAGAAGGAATTTCTAGTATTTACATGTCATTTTATGTGTCCATGAGAAACAAAGAAAAGATTAGCAATCCTGCCAAGTGCAAAAGAATTTATCAGATTTTCCTTTCACACTCATATAAAAGAACAGTAGTACTACTAAAAAATGGTTATAACTATAAGCATAATTTTTAAAGGGGTGGACCGGTAAGCCAGCAGGTCTCGGTCAGATGACTAAAAGCTCCAGCTGTGGGTCATCATACGACTAAGACCCCCATCAGGAAACACTTGTCCTGATTCCTGGCAAACTTTACCAACCAACGACAGTAGTACTGTACCTCCCTAGATGGTTGCTGTCAACCATCCTACTGCTGGAGTTTAAATTTGTGACATTTTTATTAGGTCGTTAATCCAGCATCTGAGAGGAATCTGGATAGCTAATTTTTCAATTTTGTACCTTCTACCTGTTGTGCTCTTCCTTACTATTTTTTTACATTCCTGTACAAAATATTGTATGAAATACAGTGGACCCTCGGTTTTCGTTCACCTGAAAACTCGAACAATTATGTAAGTGTATTTTTGTAAGAGCTTTTGTAAGTGTATTTTTGGGGGTCTGAAACGACTAATCTAACTTACATTTGTACTTATGGGAACAAATTCGTTCGGTAACAGCACTCGAACACCATTCTGGAAAGAATTTTCAACGAAAACCGAGGGTCCACTGTAATTACATATCTAGTGATTTTAATTCTTTTTATGAGTCTCATCTTTTGTAAGACACTATTTACATAATTTTTTATTTATTTATACATCTACTCTGATAACATCTTATTTAGTTGCTAGAGTAATGTGCTATCTGATTCCTGTTTCTTGTTTGTCTGACATAAATGCAACTTTGATTTTGTAATGACGTAAGATTATATGTATAAAGTTTATCCTTGATCATCTGTAGTAGTGGCAATATAAGTTTCAGTACTGTCTTTCCAATGGAATTGTGAGCCATTTATAACTACAAATGCATGTACTGCACAGAATTTTAAGAAGCATGCTTGTGTTAGAGACTCGAAGATTATTTCAACACTTGTTTATAGTTCTGAGTGGTGCCTGTCTAGCTTTGTTTGGAAAGTTATGTATTGGTTCCCAGGATGGTCACTTATTCACTACAAGTGACCAAGATTTTTTGCAAGCTTGTTTGTTGTTCTTTGTTTGTAGGCCACTGGTCTTAGTAAATTGTAAGGCTTCTACAGTGAACTTTTTTTAAAATTTATGTTAACAATCCATGTACACAAACTAGAAAGTTCTAAAAGAAATAGCTTCACTAAAAGAAACATTTTCACTAAAAAAAATATTATACAGTGGACCCTCAGTTTTCGTTGAAAATTCTTTCCAGAATGTTGTTTGAGTGCCATTACCGAACGAATTTGTTCCCATAAGGACAAATGTAAATTAGATTAGTCATTTCAGACCCCCAAAAATACACTTACAAAAGCACTTACGAAAATACACTTACATAATTGTTCGAGTTTGGAGGTGAACGAAAACCGAGGGTCCACTGTACTGTTGTCTAATTAAGAGTGTTGCAGTGCTAAAATAAGACAAAATCCTACCTGCATAATATTGACATTTGTCAGTCTTGGAGGCTGGTCCAACTGCAAGGCTCGAAAAAGCTGTGATATCAAAAGCATCAGAGAGAGTAAAATTGAAACCAATATAGTTCGTTTTCCAGGCTGGAGCCTACGAGACTTGATGTTGGTGGGAAGAATAGCATATGTGTCCCCTGAACTATGATGATACATGGTGATGAAGATGGAACTAACCTGAAAAAAAAAAAAAATTAGTTATCATATAAAATATCACCTGAATGGCAATGTAAAAAAATAAGCAAAGTGAGTGGTACTAGTGTTTTAAATTACAATACAAAATATTATCTGATAGTATATGTATCTAATTATATATGGGAGTTGAAGGAAAGTTTTAAGAACATGAAAGAAGTGGACGAAAATAGCAGGTTTCAGGATTTGTTCGACATAGGAGATCAAACAGACCTGAATAACTACAGGCCGATATCTAACTTACCCCTTCTCTCCAAAATCTTTGAAAAATTAATTCATAGACAAATATATTCCTACCTCACCTCAACAACGTACTCAACCACTGTCAATTTGGATTCAGGCCTAATAAAAATACAAATGATGCCATTATACACATTTTTTTTTTTTTTTTTTTTTTTAACACATCGGCCGATTCCCACCAAGGCAGGGTGGCCCGAAAAAGAAAAACTTTCATCATCATTCACTCCATCACTGTCTTGCCAGAAGGGTGCTTTACACTACAGTTATAAAACTGCAACATTAACACCCCTCCTTCAGAGTGCCGGCACTGTACTTCCCATCTCCAGAACTCAAGTCCGGCCTGCCGGTTTCCTGAATCCCTTCATAAATGTTACTTGCTCACACTCCAACAGCACGTCAAGTATTAAAACCATATGCCTCCATTCCTCCTATCAAATACGCTCACACATGCTTGCTGGAAGTCCAAGCCCCTCGCACACAAAACTTCCTTTACCCCTCCCTCCAACCTTTCCTAGGCCGACCCCTACCCCGCCTTCCCTCCACTACAGATTTATACACTCTCGAAGTCACTCTGTCTCGTTCCATTCTCTCTACATGTCCAAACCACCTCAACAACCCCTCCTCAGCTCTCTGGACAATCGTTTGGTGATCCCGCACCTCCTCCTAATTTCCAAACTCCGAATTCTCTGCATTATATTCACACCACACATTGACCTCAGACATGACATCTCCACTGCCTCCAGCCTTCTCCTCGTTGCAACATTCATCACCCATGCTTCACACCCATATAAGAGCGTTGGTATAACTATACTCTCATACATTCCCCTCTTTACTTCCATGGACAAGGTTCTTTGTCTCCACAGACTCCGAAGTGCTCCACTCACCCTTTTCCCCTCATCAATTCTATGATTCACCTCATCCTTCATAGACCCATCCGCCGACATGTCCACTCCCAAATATCTGAATACATTCACCTCCTCCATACTCTCTCCCTCCAATCTGATATCCAATCTTTCGTCACCTATTCTTTTTGTTATCCTCATCACCTTACTCTTTCCTATATTCACTTTCAATTTTCTTCTTTTACACACCCTACCAAATTCATGTTAGAAATAATTTACACCACTCTTGAGAAAAAAGAAATCCCAGTGGGAATCTTCATTGATTTATGTAAAGCTTTTGATACAGTTGACCATGATCTGTTACACCTAAAATTATCACACTATGGTATAAGAGGGCACTCCCTCAACTACCTAAAATCATACCTTAGCAACAGAAACCAATATGTGTACACAAATGGAGCTAGCTCTACCGCGCAAACTATTACAGTAGGTGTCCCACAGGGAAGTGTTCTTGGCCCACTTTTCTTTCTCATTTACATTAACGACCTACCAAGTGCATCTCAACTACTCAAACCCATACTATTTGCAGATGACACTACATACATTATCTCGCACCCAAGCCCAGACATGCTAGCCAACACTGTAAATACTGAATTGCAGAAAATATCTACCTGGATGATGACCAACAAACTTACTCTCAATATTGATAAAACCTATTTTATCCAGTTTGGGAACAGAGCTACAAATGCACCACTTAACATAATGATAAACGGGTTCCCTATCACAAAACTCACAGAGGGAAAATTCTTAGGAATCTATTTTGACAGTGGCCTCAAATTTCAGACACATATACAACAAATTTCCAAGAAAGTCTCAAAGACCGTGGGAATACTATCCAAGATACGGTACTATGTTCCACAACCAGCTCTCCTTACCCTATATTACTCACTCATTTACCCCTACCTCACCTATGGAATCTGCGCATGGGGCTCTACATCAATAACTCATCTCAGACCACTAATAACACAACAAAAGGCAGCAGTTAGAATGATAACAAATTCACACTCCAAACAACATACTCCACCAATATTCAAAAATCTAAACTTACTCACCATACAAGACATTCATACTTTTTACTGTGCCTATTACATACATAGAACACTCTATGCAAATATTAACCCACCACTCAAACTTCTCCTTACCAATTTTAACAGGACACATGACCATAACACTAGACACAGATCACTCCTCGATGTTCCCCGTGTCCATCTAACACTATGTAAAAACTCAATGCATATAAAAGGCACGAAAATTTGGAATTCATTACCTGTCATTGCCAAAGAAACCCTGCCTGTACCCCAATTCAAAACGATGCGAAAAAACCACCTTCTCACCCAAACCTAAATGCTCAATATCAAACATTCCCAACAAAGTAGAATAATCACTTAAATGTAAAAACCTGTTATAATACATACTAAGCTTATAATGACCACGTAAACTGTAACTGCAATGCAATTAATTGTTTTAAATTGTTATCTCACTCAATTAGTTTCATTGCTACAATTAATAAATTATTATGTTCGACTTATATTCAAACTTTATAACTTAGATAAACAATTATCAACCATAATTTTTTACCATGTAGTCTACTATTAAATAGTCCTAAGAATGCCCGCAATGCACAGCATATTAGGGGCTTTTGGCATGTACATCTCATTTATACCTATGTATCATGTATACCTAACTATGTATCATTGTACCATGTCTAAATAAACTATTATTATTATTATTATTATTATGACATTAAGGTAAGGCGGTGGCCTGGTAGGCAAAACTCTCACTTCACACACTGAGTGTCTGTGGTTCAATTCCCAGCCCCTAATGCCATGGCATGTCAGTGGCTCTCCTTGCATTCAATTTACATTGTAATTTCCCATACCCATGTAACCTGCAATGAAATAAAATTTGTTTGTTTGTTTGTTATTGGCGTGTTTCCTTACAACTGTTGTCTTGTTCCCCTAGCAAGCAAGTAGGTATACCTGGGAGTTAGGCGACTGGTGTGGATCGCATCCTGAGGGGACAAGATTGAGGACCCCAATGGAAATAAGACAGACAGTTCCTCAATAACACACTGCCTTTCTTGGGTTATCCTGAGTGGCTAACCCTCTGGGGTTAAAAATCCAAACAAAATCTTATTGATCGCTAGCGCACTCAGCTCACCCACAGAGGTCCGGGAATCCCACAATATGGCTGGAAAAAAACATTAGGACGTGTTTTCATGACACCTGCTGTCCCCATTCACCCATCAGTAAAATGGGAACCTGGGTGTTAGGTAACTGGTATGGGTCTCATCCTGGTACAAAATTGACCTAATTTGCTTGAAATGCTCTGCATGACAAGGGGCTTTCTATATAGTACGTACTAAGTCAATGATGTCAGCTAGGACTATATTATATTATTATAATCAAAAGTGCTAAACCAAGCTAGGACTATATACCTTGTACATATATGTACTTGTAGAAATAGAGGTGTTATTATTATTATTATTTTATCCTAGCTTTGTAAAGGTTGGCAGATAAGGAACCTATGGACTCTTCAGGCAGAATTCCAGATCTTATAGCATTTTATGCATATTTGAGTTTTTACACAGGTTGAGCAAGACACAGAGGTTACCAAAGAGATTTTTGTCTTGTGCCTATTAGTTCTGTTGCAGCTATCAAGGTTTATACTAAAATTGATTTTCCTGTATATATAGTATGTACAGTAGTATATATGTATACAGTATTAAGTTTAAACTTTTGAAGTAGGGGAGTGTCTAGTACCCCAGTGGAAATAAGTCACTTTGACTTTTTAGGTTATCCTAGGTAATTTACACATACATTACTAGGTAAGTAAGTTTATTCAGGTATACACAAATACAGTTACATAGATTATCATACATAGCAGCATGTGTAGAGAACCCAGGATAACCCAAAAAAGTCAGTGACTTATTTTCATTGGGGTATGATAATTGTACTTGTGTATACCTGTACCTAAATAAGCTTATTAAATTGGGTAATTGCTATTACTGGTCTTAGTTGATTTGTTGTGGTCCATACCTAGGCACAAATACCACAGGTGAGGTAAGGATAGATTAGTGAGTAGTGCAATGTTAGTACTGTTTGAGGTACATATTAACTTATCTTTGAAAGGATAAGTGAGTTTATTTAGGTATAGGTACACGTATGTACAATTATTTAGTGTAGATTACCTAGGATAATAATAATAAAAAAAATGACTAATTTCTATTGGGGTCCTTGAATTTCCATTGGGTCCTAAACCAGTCGGGGTCAGTGCCTGAGGTAATAGAAGGTAATCAACTTTAGATTCAAGAAACAGGAAGTATGATCAATTCCTTGGATCAAGAAAATATGGGAAAATTTATTCTAAAAAAAAAAAAAAAAAAGATAGGCGAGCAGCCTCTAGTATGCACAGCAACATTGATTAAATATACACAAGCTATCAACGCAGCACAAATTTATACCGCTGGCAGCAGAAGCACTCATAGTTACCCCCCAGTGAAGGTTATCTTAGCTATGTTAAAAGGTGATAACTTATTAGTGTGTGTCAAGCCTGGGAGGTGTCACCACCCTCACTCACTTCTACCCCACCATCACTGACACCATCACCTCATCAACGTATTTACGTCATTCTTCATTCATAAGACGATGAGTAAGAATAATAATAATGATCATGATATTAATAATAAATTATAATAATAATAATAATAATAATAATAATAATAATAATAATAATAATAATAATTAATAATAATAATAATAATTAATAATAATAATACTAGTGGTCAAGACTGAGGTCACGTCAAAGGGGGAAAAACGCTCTATGTATACATGAACGTTGGATTTAAAAGGTGCAAAAAAAAAAATAGGTACAGTTACACAATTTTTTGGATAATTTCAATTGTCATAAATAGGAACATATGTGTAAATTGCCTAGGATAACCCCCCAAAAAGGTCAACCAATGTGACCTATGGCCATTTGGGTCACTGACCATAATAAGCCTAACTAAAGATTTCCATCCACCTAGCCTATACTTTGTCTGCGGTCTTCTTTGCCCTTCTCCGATCTTCATGACTTTGCATTTGGCGGGGTTAAATTCGAGAAGCCAGTTACTGGACCAGGTGTCTAGCCTGTCCAGGTCTCATTGAAGTCCTGCCTGATCCTCATCTGATTTAATTCTCCTCATTAACTTCACATCATCTGCGAACAGGGACACTTCTGAGTCTATCCCTTCCATCATGTCATTCACATATACCAAGAATAGCACTGGTCCTAGGACTGACCCCTGTGGGACCCCGCTCGTCACAGGCGCCAATCATGACTCATTGTTGTCTCCCTGTCAGGTATTCTCTGATCCAGTGCAGTGCCCTTCCTGTTACACGTGCCTGATCCTCTAGCTTTTGCACTAATCTCTTGTGAGGAACTGTGTCGAAGGCCTTCTTGCCGTCCAAGAAAATGCAATCAACCCACCCCTCTCTCTCGTGTATTACTTGTTACTTTGTCATAAAGCTCCAGGTCTGTGACACAGGATTTGCCTTCCATGAATCCGTGCTGGTTGTCGTTTATAATCTTGTTCCGTTCCAGATGATCCACCACTCTCCTGTGTACTCACCTAGTTGTGGTTGCAGGTGTCGATTCATAGCTCCTGGCCTCGCCTGTGAAGTTAATGAGGAGAATTAAATCAGATGAGGATCAGGCAGGACTTCAATGAGCTTTATCATACCTCGTCTTAAAGCTATGTATGGTTCCTGCCTCCACTACATCACTTGCTAGACTATTCCACTTCCTGACAACTCTATGACTGAAGAAATACTTCCTAACATCCCTTTGACTCGTCTGAGTCTTCAACTTCCAATTGTGACCCCTTGTTTCTGTGTCCCATCTCTGGAACATCCTGTCTCTGTTCCACGCAGTATTTTGTATGTCTTCCCTAACCCTCCTGTCCTCCAGTGTGTACTCACCTAATTGTGGTTGCAGGGGTCGAAACTCAGCTCCTGGCCCCGTCTCTTCGCTGTCCGCTACTGGGTCTCTGCTCTCCCTGCTCCATGAACTTTATCATACCTTATCTTAAAACTATGTATGGTTCCCGCCTCCACCGTATCGTTCGCTAGACTATTCCACTTCCTGACTACTCTATGGCTGAAGAAATGCTTCCTAACATCCCTTTGACTCATCTGAGTCTTCAGCTTCCAGTTGTGCCCCCTTGTTTCTGTGTTCCCTCTCTGGAACATCCTGTCACTATCTACCTTGTCGATTCCCCGCAGTATTTTGTATGTCGTTATCATGTCTCCTCTAACCCTTCTATCCTCCAGTGTTGTTAGTCCTATTTCCCTCAACCTTTCTTCATAGGACAGTCCCCTGAGTTGTGGAACTAGCCTTGTCGCAAACCTTTGCACTTTCTCTAGTTTCTTGACGTGCTTGTGTGTGTGTACTCACCTAGTTGTGGTTGCAGGGGTCGATTCACAGCTCCTGGCCCCGCCTCTTCACTGGCCGCTACTGGGTCACTCCCTGCGCCATGAGCTTTATCATACCTCTTCTTAAAGCTATGTATGGAACCTGCCTCCACTACATCGCTTCCCAAACTATTCCACTTCCCGACCACTCTGTGACTGAAGAAATACTTCCTAACATCTCTGTGATTCATCTGAGTCTTCTGTGTGTGTGTGTGTGTGTACTCACCTAATTGTGGTTGCAGGGGTCGATACTCAGCTCCTGGCCCCGTGTGTGTGTGTGTGTGTGTGTGTGTGTACTCACCTAATTGTGGTTGCAGGGGTCGAGTCATAGCATGTTGTCTATACCCCAGCATCTATAATAATAATAATAATATCTTTATTTACTACAAGTACATATACATGGTATACAGGCCTAGCTTACATCAGTGACATACTACTTTATAGAAAATCCCTTGTTATGCTGAGCATTTCGGGCAGATTAGGTCAGTGTTCTAGGATGCGACTCACACCAGTCGACTAACACCCAGGTACCCATTTTACTGATGGGAAACATAGACAACAGGTGTAAAGAAACACGCCAATGTTTCTGCCCTGGCTGGAAATCGAACCCAGGCCCTCGCCGTGTGAAGCGAGAGCTTTAGCAAAATTAAACAATTTTGGGGGGACTTTCAGGGCGTCAGGGCCAAAAGGTAAGTTTATTTAGGTACAATTACTGTACACATACGTATAATTACACGTGTGTAAATTACCTAGATCAATATTGACGCTCCTGGTTAATCACATCCAACATAAACAAAGACGAATAAAATGTAAAGACTAATCCCATATCTACCGCTGGCGGAGTAAAGTTGTTGCATTTATTTTAGGTTGGGTTAGGTTGCGTCTCATTAGGTTAGTTTGATATCTTTATTATGCACCCCATACCCATCCTGTGGGCGGTAGTCAAAATATTACAGAGGTACATAATGGGTCCAGGGACTGGACCTCAAAGTTTGATAGCTGAGCAAGTTACAAAGGTAATGAACTCAGATGGTCACAATCATGACAAGTTACAAAGGTATTTCCAGATTACAGAGGTATATATAGGGTCCAGAGACTGGGCCCCAAAGTTTTGATAGCTGAACAAGGTACAATGGTAATTAATTCACTAGTTACAAGGTAATGAATCATGTAAGTAAATTTACTTACGTCTGTACATGGTTGCACTCATGAACAAATTATAAAGCAATGAGCAATCTATTAGTCTACACCCAGCCACAACTGTAATGAGTTATTGGTGCAAATTTTAATTGTTGGGTCACACACACACACATATACATATACACATACACACGCATACATGTATATACATACACACATACACATACACACATGTACATAAAACACACACACACACACACACGTGTCAATGCTTTATTTACAGGGAGCAAAGTCAGGGTATTTTTCCAGAATGGTCTGTAATATACCACTGTGGATAAAATACTTTGACATATCTTGAACATTTCTGAATGAGTAGTCTCTGAATTCATTAATTTTATCGCACTCCAGTACATAATGACGCAGGGTGTGACAATAATCCAACTGGCAAAGTTTACATCTTGTTTGGTCTACATCTGGTGGTGGTGATTTAACCTGCCAAAGATACTTGTAACCCAGCCGGAGGCGGGCGGTAGTGACATCCAAGAGTCTGCTTATTTTGTTGGATGCACCATAGACATGTGGCTCCTCCTGCATGATAGAATGATGATAGATGGACTGACTGGTGTCAAACTCCCTGAGTCTTAAGTCAATAAAATTCAGTTGAAGTTCTTTTCGTATTATTGTTCTCAAACTGCTAACTGACAAGCCAAGATTGGCTAGGTTACATTTCTTACATTTGCGCAAAACCAACCTAATATTTAATTTATTTTAGGAATAGATAATGGATAAATTCACACAAGAACCAACTCGCCATCTTATCTTAATTATCTTGTAATAAATGTCTTAATCTAATTCTCTATCTGTGGCTCAGGAAATAGTCAACTGTGATTTCCAATGACAATACAGTGACTTCGAATTTGTTAATGAACTTATATCAGAATTCTAAAATGTTATTTAACCCCTTATTTCTATTAAAATTTGTTTTATATAATTTAATTTAATTGTGGGGAAATAAATTGTTTGAAGTATAGCTTCGATTAGGTATTTAAATATAAGTATCGTGTTTTTATCAGACGAAGCCAAAATTTACGTTGAACTCTCAGAGATTTGTTTACTAACCCCAAGTACATGTGAAAAATCTATTTCAGTAGATTAAGTTACATTTTATTAACCGATTTTCTCATTATATAAATGTAATACATATATTAATTGATATAATATGAAGCGCTATATTGAACTATATTAAGTTTTTGTGTAGAGTTATTAAAAAAAACTAATCATAATAGCTACTACGACTATTAGTGAGTATGAAATGTTATTAATTTCCTTAAAGCATCGTTCATGTGCGAGGTGCCATCTGTAGGCAGGAGGAGGAAGCTGTGGCTGTCGTCTGCTCGTCAGCTGTGAGGATGGTGGAACACCTTTGACATGACGCTACATGGATGTTTGTGTGAATGGTTAATGAGGTAAGACTGAGCCTCTCCTGACGCTGTTTTTAAGGGGGCGCTGATAAGATGATGTTGATGAGAGGGCGAGACTGAGGATCGATTTACGTTTGATCAGTCAAAAACTAATATTACGAAGAGTGTCCTTGATATTACACTTATGGAGACAGTTTGTTGGCTCTACATTACAGTATGATGACAAGTACTCATGTTTTTCCTAACAGTAATAAAAAATAGGTGTTTTTGTGCGAAATGTCTCATAAATTGCAGTCATAGAATGTTGCATATTGCAAGGCTGTGTGTGTGTAAAAGTCGCAGCCTGGGAACAAAGGATGCACTACTACACCTCTTGTTTGCACGGTAACCAAGGCATTCGGTATCATTTCATAGTTTATTTTTTATCTATTTTATAATAGTTTTAACAGTGATTGATGTAAAGAAGTTTGCCTTGAGTAGCTAAAGTACTGTGACTAAGCTGCTGAATGTTGTATGACAAAAAAATTAGTGGAAATGGCAACAATCCTTACCAGCTTTTGTGAGGCTATCCTGGGTTAATAAATCTCCCTTGGGATAAATAACCCTATAGTCGTAAAGATTGCAAATGAAAATAAATTAAGTACGTAAGTAACCAAGTAAGTATTTATGCACAGATACACAAGGTACAATTATTATACATATTGTAAATTACCTAGGATAACTCCCAAAAGTCAGACAAAGTGACTTATTTCCATTGAGGGTCCTTGATTTCCACTTTATTGGGTTATCTTAGGTTCAAAATACTTAATGTACCACATAAGTGTCCCTGTAATACAAGTGCCACAGGATAATTTAAAAAAAATTAATCTTTGCAAAACCTAGATAAAGACTTTCTTAAGGACATCTTCATTGTTAACTTTCCCTCAGGTCTCATCTTGGGAAATTTCATTGGGTGGGACATTAACATTAAGTTTATCATTATTATATATAGGAGTGAATTGCAAATGAATTGTTGAGGAGCTTGTACTTCATAATTATATACATATGTGTACAAATAATACTTTACTTACCACTAATTATAACATTACTGGAATTTTGTGCTGGCATGACAACAGGCTATGATAGCAGTGGTCCCTGGAGCCATTAGCATACATACAACACAAGGAACAAGCATAACTTTTACATACCATGTGTTCAACTTGGCCTATTGAGAGACTTCTTGCTGTTTAAAGATTATTAATCCTTCTCAAAAACTTTTGATAGCTGCAGTAGATCTCATAAACACAATACTAGACACAGAAATCTCTATGCTATTCCCAGTGTCCAACTCAACCTGTGTAAAAACTCAGTGCACCTAAAAAGACCTCAAATCTGCAACTCTCTGCCTGAGGATCACAGATGTTCCCTATCTGCCAGCCACTTCGAAGCTACTGTGAAAAAGCACCTCCTTACCTTAATGTGAGCCTGACAACGATGTATTATTCCAAACAAAACCTGAAACCATTTTTCATCCGATATTGTCACTGTACTTGTTCCGTCTTTTCTTCAACTCTTATATATTTCTAGAAAGGCATATACATGTACTATCTCATCATATTTAGTATCACTTCATGTAACTAGCTTCATTCCTGTCATAATTTTTATTAAAATTTTTATTTTGAATTACCATATACTTTAAATATTGTCTAAGCTATGCATTCTTATTCTCATGTATTTTGCTATTACATGTATTAGAATTTTATTTTAAATTAATAGAATAATTTTAATATACAGGCAGGCTCCGCTTTACAGCACATCACTTTACCGAGTTTTGCTAATACAGCAGTTTTCAATTTATACCCATTCTTCATTTATTCAGTTTTCCTGCAATAAATATATTCACCGCTCACAATAAGCTAAGGACAAAACTATTTTAAATGTGTGTACTGTACAGTGGACCCTCGGTTAACGAAAGGTTCCATTAACGTAAGCTTCGGAAAACGTAAGCTTTTTTTGTAATCGGTTAGCAAAAAATTCCTCGGTTACCAAAAGGTATTAGACGTGTCTGCCTGCTCCGCGCAAGCGCAGGACGCCAGTGAAGCGTTGTTTACCATTGAGAGAACATTACCTAGCATGCTTTTTCAAAGATTCACAATATATTTGGTGTCTTTTTAGGTGGTTTAGTGATTGTCACTGTGAAATAAGTCACCATGGGTCCAAAGAAGCTTCCTAGTGGCACCCCAGTGGAGTGTAGCATTCATGCAGAGAGTGTAGCATTCATGCAGGGAGTGTAGCATTCATGCAGGGAGTGTAGCATTCATGCAGGGAGTGTAGCATTCATGCAGGGAGTGTAGCAGGCATGCAGGGAGTGTAGCAGGCATGCAGGGAGTGTAGCATTCATGCAGGGAGTGTAACATTCATGCAGGGAGTGTAGCATTCATGCAGGGAGTGTAGCATTCATGCAGGGAGTGTAGCATTCATGCAGGGAGTGTAGCATTCATGCAGGGAGTGTAGCAGGCATGCAGGGAGTGTAGCATTCATGCAGGGAGTGTAGCATTCATGCAGGGAGTGTAACATTCATGCTGGGAGTGTAACATTCATGCGGGGAGTGTAGCATTCATGCAGGGAGTGTAGCATTCATGCAGGGAGTGTAGCAGGCATGCAGGTAGTGTAGCAAGCATGCAGGGAGTGTATCAGGCATGCAGGGAGTGTAGCAGGCATGCAGGGAGTGTAGCATTCATGCATTTAAGAAAAAGAAGGGAAGTAACCCCAGAGAGGGACTTGTTACCTGAAGTCCTTTTGGAGGGGGATTCCCCTTCCAACCATTAACACCCTGCCCCTGTCAGCAACTCTACCTTCCAGATGCCTGCAACTCTTCAATAAAGGTAAGTAAATGTTATTGTTTTTTTTTTTTTTTTGAGTGATTATTTTTTTGTGGAACGAATTAATTGTATTTACATTATTTCTTATGGGAAATAAGGTTTCAGATAACAAAAGATTCAGATTAAGTAATAGCTCCTGGACCGGATTAATTTCGTTAACTGAGGATCCACTGTATATGCATTCTTTAGGCCTTGCTATATTGCTCATTTAATATATGATAGTGTAAACATGTTATCAGGCTTTTATGTGCATTTGAAAGTGAAAAAGGCTATAATCCACATTACAGTGATTTTCACTTTACAGCAGTAGCCTGGAGCCTAACCTGCTGTATAAGCAGGGCCCTTCTGTACTACATGTAGTATAATTTAAGTGTTCTAATTCCAATGTACCTTACTATGATATTATCTGCTTCATATATAGTACATTTGTTTCATATTCAGGTAATCTATTTTGTTGTGAGAGTCATTACTGTCTTACATACATATGTAAAATAGATGTAATTTAGTTTAACCCTTTGAGGGTCGGTCACGTACTAGTACGCCATTGCAGCCAGGGTCGGTCACGTACTTGTACTCATAAATTCTAGCACCTTCAAATCTGGTGGAAGAAAGCTGGCAGGCCTACATATGAAAGAATGGGTCTGCGTGGTCAGTGTGCGCAGTATAAAAAAAATCCTGAAGCACGCAGTGCATAATGAGAAAAAAAAACTCCGACTGTGTTTTTGGTTTAAAACAGCTACTTTCGAGCGTATTTTCGTATGGTATTTATGGTTGTATTCTGGTTTTCTTGGTCTCATTTGATAGAATGGAAGATATGGTACAGAAATAGTGATGATTTAGATTGGTTTTACTATGACAAATATCTTGAAACTGAGCGCAAAGTAGCGAAAATGTTCGATTTTTGCCGATGTTCAAGAGTAAACAAATCACGCATGCGTCCAATACACATCAACTGGTGTGTCTAATATTCTTGCACAAGTGTGCTGATATTATTTATACTGTTTTTACAATGATGCAGTTGTATACATAACAGTAAATCTTCTATATTTTTGTGAGAATAAAAATTCAAAATGGAAAGCAAAAGTAATGTAAGAGGGGCCTGGAGACGTGACTAATGAACAGATAAAATATTATTTGAGTGCCAGGAATGTCTTGTCTCATTTATTCTGGACCCTATTTTGAAATTGGCATCTTTTGAAAATTGTGTGAAATTGGCCAAATTTCCAGTTTCTGACCACCTTATTAGGTAGTTGAAATCGGTAAATTGGTAGAACAAATAGAATTCTAGCAAAATAGCTATACTTTTAGTAGACTGAAACATTGGAATTTGACGAAAATAAGGCTTAAAGTGTGCGAAATCGCCGATGCGTAAATATCGCCGATACCGCTAACTTTGCGAGAGCATAATTCCGTTAGTATTCTATCAAATTTCATAATTTTTGTGTTGTTATTATTGGAAAAAGATTCTCTATCATTTCATAAGAAATTTTTTTTTTTTTTTTTTTTTAATTTTTTCGACCCTGAGAACAAGTTTGGGAGAGGGCCTCTCGACCTTCAAAGGGTTAAGCTTGCCTGAAATGTTCTGCATAACTTAAGTGGGTTTCGATGTGGGAGATGTAATGTCATTCAGTTTTGCACAATTTTTTTTTTTTTTTTTAACATGTTTGCCGTTTCCCACCGAGGAAGGATGACCTAAAAAGAAAAAAAAGAAAAACTTTCATTGTTCAACACTTTCACCATAATTCATACATAATCAGTCTTTCCAGAGGCACTCAGATACAACAGTTTAGATGTCACTCCAAACAGCCAATATCCCAAACTCCTTTAAAGTGCAGGCATTGTACTTCCCCCCTCCAGGACTCAAGTTTGGCTAACCGGTTTCTCTGAATCCCTTCACAAAATATTACCCTGCTCACTCTCTAACAGTTCAGGTCCCAAAAACCATTCATCTCCATTCACTTCTATCTAACACGCTCATGCACGCTTGCTGTATCATGTGGAAATAAATAGATTGATTGATCTCGCTTAGATTTTAATTTTCCAGTTTAGCTATTTCCAATTCTAGAAGCACCAAATTAACCAGTTTTAAGACTGATTAAGCCCCTTGCCATTTGTTATGGCAGTGTATCTCAAATTTTTTGAGTACTCTATTCATGTGAACTGTGAAATATAACCACAGTGAATGGTAATTAAATTTCAAGCTTTTATCATGATATTTCAGTTATAAATGTGCTTGTAATTTATTTACCATTCACCTTGCTTAAATTGAACATTAGGTAGGGGTGTGTGTGTGTGTGTGGGGGAGTGTGTGTGTGTGTGTGTGTGTGTGTATGGAGTGTGTGTGTGTACACACTGACCTATTTGTGGTTGCAGGGGTAGAGACATAGCTCATGGCCCCGCCTCTTCACTGATCGCTACTGGGTCCTCTCTCTCCCTGCTCCATGAGCTTTATCATGCCTCATCTTAAAGCTATGCATGGTTCCTGCCTCCACTACATCACTTCTTAGACTATTCCACATCCTGACTACTTTATGACTGAAGAAATACTTCCTAACATCCCTTTGACTCATCTGAGTCTTCAACTTCCAATTGTGACTCCTTGTTTCTGTGTCCCCTCTCTGGAACATCCTGTCTCTATCCACCTTGTCTATTCCACGCAGTATTTTGTATGTCGTTATCATGTCTCCCCTAACCCTCCTATCCTCCAGTGTCGTTAGGCCGATTTCCCTTAGCCTTTCTTCGTAGGACATTTCCCTTAGCTCTGGAACTAACCTTGTTGTAAACTTTTGCACTTTCTCTAATTTCTTGATGTGCTTGACCAGGTGTGGGTTCCTAACTGGTGCTGCATATTCCAGTATGGGCCTGATGTACGCGGTGTACAGGGTCTTGAACGATTCCTTACTAAGGTATCGGAACACTATTCTCAGGTTTGCCAGGCGCCCATATGCTGCAGCAGTTATCTGGTTATCTGTGTGTGTGTGTGTGTGTGTGTGTGTATGTGTATCACTTGTTTGTTGTAATTTTATTTCATGCTTTACTTTATTGCAGTTTATTCATTATTATCAGAACTATGAGCAATTTGTTGTATTATTTCAGTGAGGATGAATATCGGTGGATCCAAGAAAAAACATTATTAACTCAAAATTAGAACATTTCGTCAACTGTCATCAGAATGCTCGGTATTCTTTTATGGAATGTTTTTGTATTTGCTGCGGGTGCTGTGAGCGTAATAGTTTCAGCATGGTGGTGGATAACAACACAAAAGCTACCAGAACCAGAGACCGAGAAACCAACCATAACAGATACCAGCCTACCGGAAGAACTTGTAGATAAGCTAAGGCAAGGAGATAGGTTCCACCGTCGTGAGACCTGCTTGGCACTCAACTTAATACTTCAATTCTTTTTCCAGGTAAGTGTGCTAATTTTCTTATGGTACTGGATTTATACTGTAATGGCCCTTCATAACTCATGAAATCGTAATAACATGGCAGTAAACAAATCACAGAATGTGTGGGGCACGAATCTGTAGCAAGTGAGTCCTGAAACTCTCGGTTGACTAATGGACCCCTAGTTAGCAAACTGGCCTGAGGTTTTAGAACTCGCCATGCTCTGAGTTTGAGCCTCAACCATTCTGTGAGATATAGTGGCCATTTGCTCATTGGCTATTTGTGTGCATTATGGTATAATCTATTCCTTGTCATTTTATTACAAAAGGTAAATGCATAATTTCTCAAGGCTGGCAACATTATGTTATGGTTTAAATGAAACTTTGCAATTTTATTTCAGTTATCATTAATTAGTAGGTTGGTAGATAGCAACCACCTAGGAGGTACTACTGTCCTGTAATACAAGTGTGAAACAGAAACCTATTAACCCTTTCACTGACTCCCACATAGATTTGTGTTATTGATGCTTATGTTGAGCTACATCTTAATCACAGCACCCTCAAATATACTGAGAGTGGTAAATTTTGACCTAGACATTAGAGAATGGGAACAGCCTATCTCTGATCTTGTGTTTAGTTTAAAATAGTAGATTTATAGCTGTTGCTTGATATTATTTGATAGATTGGGAGATAGTAGTAAAATAGAGGTGATTTTGGTCAGTTTCAAACTGGAAGTCATAGATTTACCAGATGCACATTTGCACAGCAGTTTAGTTTATATACGCCTCAGGTGATATTCTCGGTACAATACTTACCCCAAGGTCCTTCTGCTTGAGTGAGGTTTGGAGGTTTTCCTCCCTTCCCCTTCCTGAGCTTGTACTCTGTCTGTAGCTTCCTTTGTTTTTCCCCAAACTTCATAACTTTACACTTGCTGGGGTTAAACTCAAATAACCACTTAGACCAAACCTACATTTTGTCCAGTTCCATTTGTAGCTTTTCTTGGTCCATGTCTAATTGTATTCTCTTCATTAATTTCACATATGTGAACAGAAATACAGTGGTACCTCGAGTTACGATGGTCCCCAAAATCGCCCTTTTATGTAAGTTTATTTTTTTAAATGCTTTTGTAAGTATATTTTTGGGGGTGTAAAAGGACTAGTCTATTTTACATTATTCCTTATGGGGATAAATTCGTTTGGTAATGGCACTTGAACAGCATTCTCGAACGAAAAAATATCGTAACTCGAGGTACCACTGTACCTCCAACTCTGTCCCTTCTGTCACGTATTCAAGCAATAGCACTGGCCCTAGTACTGATCCTTGTGGAACCCCACACATCAACTTCACCCATTCCAAAATCTCTTCATGGACAATCACTCATTGTTTTCTTCCATCAGGTATGCCTTTATCCATTGTACATAGTTCTTTCCCAGTTATTCCTGTACTCACCTAGTTGTACTCACCTAGTTGTGGTTGCAGGGGTCGAGTCATAGCTCCTGGCCCCACCTCTTCACTGGCCGCTACTGGGTCACTCTCCCTGCGCCATGAGCTTTATCATACCTCTTCTTAAAGCTATGTATGGAACCTGCCTCCACTACATCGCTTCCCAAACTATTCCACTTCCCGACCACTCTGTGACTGAAGAAATACTTCCTAACATCCCTGTGATTCATCTGTGTCCCCTTGTTGCTGTGTCCCATCTCTGGAACATTCTGTCTCTGTCCACCTTGTCAATTCCTCTCAGTATCTTATATGTCGTTATCATGTGACCCCTATCTCTCCTGTCCTCCAGTGTCGTCAGGTCGATTTCCCTTAACCTCTCCTCGTAGGACATACCCCTTAGCTCCGGGACTAGTCTTGTTGCAAACCTTTGCACTTTCTCTAGCTTCTTTACATGCTTGGCTAGATGTGGGTTCCAAACTGGTGCTGCATACTCTAGTATGGGTCTAACATACACAGTGTACAGGGTTCTGAACGATTCTTTATTAAGATGTCGGAATGCTGTTCTTAGGTTTGCTAGGCGCCCGTATGCTGCAGCAGTTATTTGGTTGATGTGCGCCTCAGGAGATGTGCCTGGTGTTATACTCACCCCAAGATCTTTTTCCTTGATTGAGGTTTGTAGTCTCTGGCCCCCCTAGACTGTACTCCGTCTGCAGTCTTCTTTGCCCTTCCCCAATCTTCATGACTTTGCACTTGGTGGGATTGAACTCCAGAAGCCAATTGCTGGACCAGGCTTGCAGCCTGTCCAGATCCCTTTGTAGTTCTGCCTGGTCCTCGTCCGATTGAATTCTTCTCATCAACTTCACATCATCTGCAAACAGAGACACTTCGGAGTCTATTCCTTCCGTCATGTCGTTCACAAATACCAGAAACAGCACTGGTCCTAGGACTGACCCCCGTGGAATCCCACTTGTCACCGGCGCCCACTCTGACACCTCGCCACGTACCATGACTCGCTGCTGTCTTCCTGACAGGTATTCCCTGATCCATTGTAGTGCCTTCCCTGTTATCCCTGCCTGGTCCTCCAGCTTCTGCACTAATCTCTTGTGTGGAACTGTGTCAAACGCCTTCTTACAGTCCAAGAATATACAATCTACCCACCCCTCTCTCTCTCGTCTTACTGCTGTCACACTGTCGTAGAACTCCAGTAGGTTTGTGATACAGGATTTCCCCTCCCTGAAACCGTGTTGGCCGTCGTTGATAATCTCATTCCTTTCTAGGTGCTCCACCACTCTTCTCCTGATAATCTTCTCCATGACCTTGCATACTATACATGTCAGTGACACTGGTCTGTAGTTTAATGCTACGTTCCTGTCTCCTTTTTTAAAAATTGGAACTACATTTGCTGTTTTCCATACCTCAGGTAGCTGCCCTGTTTCGATAGATGTGTTGAAGATTGTTGTTAGGGGTACACATAGCTCCTCTGCTCCCTCTCTCAGGACCCATGGAGAGAGTGTGTGTGTATACTCTCCTAATTGTACTCACCTAATTGTGGTTGCAGGGGTCGAGACTCAGCTCCTTTCCCCGCCTCTTCACTGATCGCTACTGGGTCCCCTCTCTCCCTGCTTCATGAGCTTTATCATACCTCGTCTTAAAGCTATGTATGGTTCCTGCCTCCACTACATCACTTGCTAGACTATTCCACTTCCTGACTACTCTATGGCTGAAGAAATACTTCCTAACATCCCTTTGACTCATCTGAGTCTTCAACTTCCAATTGTGTTCCCTTGTTTCTGTGTCCCCTCTCTGGAACATCCTATCTATCCACCTTGTCTATTCCACGGAGTATTTTGTATGTTATCATTTCTCCTCTAACCCTCCTGTCCTCCAGTGTTGTCAGGCAGATTTCCCTTAACCTTTCTTCGTAGGACATTTCCCTTAGCTCTGGAACTAACCTTGTCACAAACCTTTGCACTTTCTCTAATTTCTTGACATGTGTGTGCTTGTTTGTTTGTGTGTGTGCATTTGTTTGTTTGTACTCACCTATTTGTGGTTGCAGGGGTCGAGACTCAGCTCCTGGCCCCGCCTCTTAACTGATTGCTACTAGGTCCTTTCACTCCCTGCTCCATGAGCTTTATCATACCTCATCTTAAAGATATTTATGGTTCCTGCCTCCACTACATCACTTGCTAGACTTCAAGGGAGGGTTCCCTGCAGCAGTTCAATTTATCAAATGTCACTGGCTGTCATCAGTTATCTGACACTTGTCACAACACCATAAAAAAAGTGACTTCGACCATTACAGAAATGCTGTGTGCTAAACATACATTCTTTTTTAGTAAGTCAGTCAAGTCAGTAATTCATTCAGTCAAGTCATTGTGTCATTCATTCAGTCAAGTCATTGTGTCATTCATTCAGTCAAGTCAGTGTGTCATTCAGTCAAGTCAGTGTGTCATTCAGTCAAGTCAGTGTGTCATTCAGTCAAGTCAGTGTGTCATTCAGTCAAGTCAGTGTGTCATTCAGTCAAGTCAGTGTGTCATTCAGTCAAGTCAGTGTGTCATTCAGTCAAGTCAGTGTGTCATTCAGTCATGTCAGTCAAGTCAGTATGTCATTCAGTCAAGTCAGTGTGTCATTCAGTCAAGTCAGTGTGTCATTCAGTCAAGTCAGTGTGTCATTCAGTCAAGTCAGTGTGTCATTCAGTCAAGTCAGTGTGTCATTCAGTCAAGTCAGTGTGTCATTCAGTCAAGTCAGTGTGTCATTCAGTCAAGTCAGTAAGTCAGTCAGGTCAGTAAGTTATTCAGTCAAGTCAATAAGTTATTCAGTCACGTCAGTAAGTCATTCAGTCAGGCAGACAGATAGACAGACAGACATGATAAAGAATCCCAAATAAATAAAAACTAACATATATGGAGAGGTATCGGAGGGTGTGTGGGGCTGGGTGCTATAGAGAGAGAGGGAGGTGGGTAGAGGGAGGGGTGGTGACACTTTTGAAGTGTCAGTAAGGGGTCATTCCTCGATTAGTGACGAAATAGTTTACAGACGGGGTCTTAGGCCCTATCTCCGTTGTTAAGTGAGGAGAGGCTGTACTCTGTCAACGGTCTTCTTTGCCCTTCCCCGATCTTCATGACTTTGTATTTGGCAGGGTTAAATTCGAGGAGCCAGTTGCTGGACCACACGTCCAGCCTGTCCAGGTCTCTTTGTAGTCCTGCCTGATCCTCATCTGATTTAATTCTTCTCATTAACTTCACATCATCTGCGAACAGGGACACTTCTGAGTCTATCCCTTCCATCATGTCATTCATATACAGTGGACCCTCGGTTTTCGTCGATAATTCTTTCCAGAATGCTGTTTGAGTGCTGTTACCTAATGAATTTGTTCCCATAAGGACGAATGTAAATTAGATTAGTCGTTTCAGACCCCCAAAAGTACACTTACAAAAGCACTTACATAATTGTTCGAGTTGGGAGTTGTACGAAAACTGAGGTCCACTGTATACCAAAAATAGCACTGGTCCTAGGACTGACCCCCTGTGGGACCCCGCTCATCACAGGCGCCCACTGTAATACCTCATCACGTACCATGACTCGTTGTTGCCTCTCTCTCAGGTATTCTTTGATTCATTGCAGTGCCCTTCCTGTTATACGTGCCTAATCCTCTAGCTTCTGCACTAATCTCTTGTGAGGAACTGTGTTGAAGGCCTTCTTGTGGTCCAAGAAAATACAATCAACCCACCCCTCTCTCTCATGTCTTACTTCTGTTACCTTGTCATAAAACTCCAGAAGGTTTGTGACACATGATTTGCCTTCCATGAATCCATGCTGGATGTCGTTTATAATCTTGTTCCGTTCCAGGTGCTCCACCACTCTACTGATAATCTTCTCCATGTTTGTGTGTGTGTGCACTCACCTAATTGTGGTTGCAGGGGTCAGGTTATAGCTCCTGGCCCCATGTGTTTGTGTTTTAGTTAGCCAAACTAATATTTAAATATAGTAGGATTTTTTTTTTTATTCAGGAAAAGCGTCATGAAGCTGGAATCATGCGTTGGCTTACAAACATTCTGACTCTCGAGTTTAATGATCTTTTGAAACATAAAGCCCTCTCAAAGTTTATCCACAATATGCAGGTAAGATTTTTCTTTCTTTCTCATTATTTCAGTAACACAGGTAATGTCATTTCACTAATTTGAGAAAATAAGTATATGTATGTATATGTATATACAGTAGACAGTTATATTACACATATTTATTTTCCACATTTTGGCTATTACACAATTGAAAATTTTTTGCATAATTTTATACAACACTTAACATTGTTCAGTTTGTGGGTGGGGAAAACACTCACCCTTCTCTCAGACCTCCGTGCATACACGTCTCGTACGACTCTTCTCAGAGCTAGCTGTGTTTGTGAATTGTGTTGTGATCTTTTCATCTCCTGAAAAGAATGACACATAGATCACAACTACCTGAATAGACTGACTGACTGACTTTCTGACTGACTTACTTAACTGACTGACTGATTGAATGATTTATTGACATACTGACTTACTTGACTGGCCGACTTGGCTGACTGACTGAATAACTGACTGACTTACTGAATGACTGACTGACTTACTGAATGACTGACTGACTTACTGAATGACTGACTGACTTACTGAATGACTGACTGACTTACTGAATGACTGACTGACTTACTGAATGACTGACTGACTGACTTACTGAATGACTGACTGACTGACTTACTGAATGACTGACTGACTTACTGAATGACTGACTGACTGACTTACTGAATGACTGACTGACTTACTGAATGACTGACTGACTTACTGAATGACTGACTGACTTACTGAATGACTGACTGACTTACTGAATGACTGACTGACTTACTGAATGACTGACTGACTTACTGACTTACTGAATGAATGAATGAATGACTGACTGACTTACTGAATGACTGACTGACTTACTGAATGACTGACTTACTGAATGACTGACTGACTGACTGACTTACTGAATGACTGACTGACTGACTGACTTACTTACTAAATGACTGACTGACTTACTGAATGACTGACTGACTTACTGAATGACTGACTGACTGACTTACTGAATGACTGACTGACTTACTGAATGACTGACTGACTTACTGAATGACTGACTTACTGACTGACTGACTGACTTGATTGACTGACTTGACTGACTTACTGACTTAAAGTTAGACTTTTCACTGAAAAGGACCCTGACAAATCTAGAAGCAGCATTCTGTAACAGTGTCTAGAGCAGGTGATGATGCCTTACTGTCAGCTGTATAATATACTTCAGAGTAAAATTGCCCAAAGTTCCATTACAGAATTTATACACACTGCAGTACAACTATCGACTTTAGTACCAGAATCTCTACCATCCACCTAAGCCCAGTAGGGCCATAGCATGACTCTCCACTCACTTCACAATCATTGATAAACACCAGCACCCACAATTTAAGGTAAGAAATAATATTATTTCTTTTCAATTTGTAGTCTTAAGCAATTAAAACATAATACATCACAACAATAAACAACAATTACATATTCATTTTTATTTTTGTAAGATTTGGAGGTCAAAAAAAAAAAAAGTTGTTTGGCTTTTTTGGGGCTCCCAGGAACATAATCCTATTTTTGCCATACGTTCTTCAGTTTATCTAACACGGATTTACCAAAGTTAGTTTAATATGTTTATTATGCACCGCATACCCATCCTGTGGGCGGTAGTCAAAAGATTACAGAGGTACATAATTGGTCCAGGGACTGGACTCTAAAATTTTGATAGCTGAGCAAGTTACAGCGGTAATAAACTAGATCTGGTCACAATCATGACAAGTTACAAAGGTAATGAATCATAAACACGTCCATACATGGCTACAATCAAGAACAAATTACAGAGTAATGAAAAGTTAACAAACATTCTAGGGAATGCATCCATTGGTCTAACAACAGATGTTGCTAGGTACCTGTCCCTCTTCGGCAGGACAGACAGACAGCCATTGCAAACAGCAGCAGGTTGTCCCAGGATCTGTTGCTTGCAGGACCAAACACAGCATTTTCAGGAACATAACTGCCATATAGTATAACGGTCTATTGTATATGTCTTTGAATTGGTGTTTTGAAATCAAATACAAATTAAATTTTTTATTTCTTTATATGGTATTTGTACAGTGGTATCCCGAGTTTCGAACAGCTCCCAACTCGAACAACGATGTAAGTGTATTATTGTAAGTGCTTTTTTAAGTGTATTTTTGGGGGTCTGAAACGGACTAATCTAATTTACATTATTTCTTATGGGAACAAATTCGTTCGGTAACGGCACTCGAACAGCATTCTGGAACGAATTATGGCCAAAACTCTGGGTACCACTGTATTTGATTTCAAACTCTCAATTCAAAGACTCCATAATATGCAGGTCATTTAACTGCCATATTTCAATGTAATTTATTTGTAATTGACCAATTCTTTATTTGCAACCTGTCTTGTTGAACTTATGATTATAATGGATTACCCAAGCTGTATTGATTTAAATTTTATTCCAGGTCTAGATATAAGTAGTATGTAAGCCTTATGATTAGTTTGCTCAAAATATATTTGCATAATTACTGGCTCTCTTCTGAGTCTTATATTGTATCATATACAGTGGTCCCCGAGTAACGAAAAAACTTCATCCCAGAAGCCTGCTCAAGTGCCATTACTGAACGAATTTACTCCCTTAAGGAATAATGTCACGTAGGTTAGTCTATTTCAGGTCCCCAAAAATACACTTCCACAAGCACTTACAATATTATACTTACATAATTGTACAATTTCCGGGGTGTTCGTTACTCGGGGGACCACTGTAGTATCTATATTATAATAAGAGCAAATTTAAAAATGTAAAAATTTTGAATGTATAACTACAGGTCGCCCTCAACATTCGCAAGTTCCACTTTCGCGGGCTTCGAACATTCGCGAATGTTCATAGTTAATGTGATTTCATAGTTAATCTTTGTTCTGACACTAATATTAGGTACTTAAATAGTACTCAAATAGTCACAAACTCAGTGACAGGTGAACATTTTCACCTGCCTTGGTCACAAACTATTGTCTAGAAATATATACAGTGGACCCCCGAGTTTCGTAAAAACTTCACTCCTGAAGTCTGCTCAAGTGCCATTACCGAACGAATTTACTCCCTTAAGGAAAAATTTCACGTAGGTTAGTCTATTTCAGACCCCCAAAAATACACTTCCACAAGAACTTACAAAATTATACTTACGTAATTGCACGATTTCCGGGGTATTCGTTAACCGAGGGTCCACTGTACATAGTATTTATAGGTCCCAGAATTTTTTTTATACAAGGGAGTATATAATAATAATAATAATAATAATAAGTTCCCTTGAAGCATGATGAAAGACATGTGTCACTCGTCTTATCTTGTCACTCCACTAATGACAGTGGTGACATTTGATGAGCGTTGTCTTATCTTATCACTCCACTAATGACAGTGGTGACATTTGATGAGCGTTGTCTTATCTTATCACTCCACTAATGACAGTGGTGACATTTGATGAGCGTCATCTTATCTTATCACTCCACTAATGACAGTGGTGACATTTGATGAGGGTACACAGCCTTTGCTTTATTTGTTTTCACTGTTACACATAAACATGTATGTCTGTCTATCTGTCTGTCTAGCTCTATATCTGTCTGTCTAGCTCTCTGTCTATCTGTCTGTGTGTCTCAATCTTTCTGTCTACTTGTCTCTCTTGTCTCAGAGAGTTGCTCATGAACCAACTTGTATTACACACAATTACTGTCTACAAGCACAGTATAGCACTTTGTCTGGATTTCTTGGGTTATCCTAGGTAATTTACACTACAGTGGACCCTTGGAAATCGAACACTCCCAACTTGCCCTTTTATGTAAGTTTATTATTGTAAGTGCTTTTATAGGTGTATTTTTGGGGGCCTGAAACGGACTAATCTAATTTACATCATTCCTTATGGGAATAAATTCGTTTGGTAACAGCATTTGAACAGCATTCTGGAATGAAGAATGTTCGATTTCCGGGGGTCCACTGTAACTGTATGTATAATTGTATTTACATATGTGTTCCTGTGAGATAGAGACAAAGAGATAGACAGAGATAGATACAGAAAGAGATAGATACAGACAGACAGACGGAGATAGAGACAGCCAATCAGCCAGCCAGGTGGCCAGCCAGCCGCCGGCCAGCCAGCTGGCCAGCCAGCCTGACGAACATGTATTACACATTCCAGAATTGTTTCTTTTTACTTAAGGCATAGGTTATAGGACATTGTGGCAGGATGACACTACCTGTGGTACCAAAATTGAAAGGTTTTGCACAAATGTTGCACATGGGTTATTATTGTTATTATGGGTTATTATTGGCCTGGTCACAGACCGGGCCGCGGGGGCGTTGACCCCCGGAACTCTCTCCAGGTAAACTCCAGGTAAGTAAATGCTATTATTATATCTCCCTACAATATATTTGTACACCAAACATTTGTGAATTTTCAACATTCGCGAGGTTCTTGATCCCCTAACCCTCGCGAATGTGGATGGCGACCTGTACTGTAATTGTTTGGCTCTTGATAAATAAATAGTTTTTTTAAGTATGAAGTCTTTAAAAGTTAGCAGACAGATAAGATTTTTTATGCATGCATTATCATGTGTCACCCATTTCTGTACAAACAATGTACTGTATCATGTGGAAATAAATTTCTGAATTTGAATTTATTACTTTATCATCAAATGTTGATTAACTTTTAGGAATATTTTGTTCTCATTGTATGTAGTACTCATTATTTCTCATGGTATTCATGTATAAACAGGTAAATCAAATGAGGACAAGTCTACACAAAACACTAAATCTCTATAGTATGCACTTTATAATTACTCTGCTGGTATGTATCAGACTTTTCAAGGGTATGCCTTGATACCAGTGAAGAGTTCTTGATCCAAGGAAATGGAGCTGTCCTTTTTCATGGATCAAATCTAATTGCCTCCCATTCTCAAAGACTGGCTGAACTCTTTGGGTTTATCTTGTTCACATCAATATATGTAATAGTAATGATAAAGAAAATAATGATATTGGTTTCAGATCCGAGACTTAAATCTAGGAGCAAATTTTCCAGTTATTCGAGCAGTGACAGCTAAGCATGTGAACCTAAACCCTGATACCTCAACTCTTGAAGAAATTGACATCATGGTGGAAGTGGAGTACAATGGAGGAATCCAGTTGGCTGTTGATGCTTCTTCAAGGTTCTCCAAAGCTGCCATGGTTAAAATTAAGGGTTTGTTTCTTTCTGCTATCTTTTGTTAAGTTTTAGTGACTGTTATGCTTCTGTCTCGGAGGAACAGTTAGAAAAGTTGCAACAAGTTTTAAAAAAGACCCATTACAAAGGAAGAAAGGGCAACAAAAGGCCTGGTGGCAAATGCAATACATTTTCTTCAAGGGGATGCTTTGATAATGAAGGGCTCTTGATTCAAGGAATTGGAGGTACCCTCCTTCCTTGACTCAGACCTGATTATTGTTTACTATACAGTACTTCCCATTTCAAAGGTGCTGTTTGACCCTGATGGGTTTAACACTTCCCCATGGCTGTGTTAATAATGTGATGTATTGCACCATACACTATATTAAAGCAAAATAAATATAGCATATTATTGCACATTTTGTTATTGTAGCATAGCACTGTCTGAATATTCTTAAAACATGAGGTAAATTTTGTCATTGCCAGTTGTTCATCTCTCTGGTAATGGTCGACTGCAGTTTTCTCGGCATCCCTTCACACACTGGAGCTTCTCCTTTTATGAGGAACCTCAAGTAAGACAACCTTCAGTTTGTTTATGCATACATATTTATATTGAAGGGACTGGTAACCCCTTCTCATGTATAAATTACTGAATTTAAAAAGAAAAACTGTCTTTTTCTTTTTAGGTCACCCTGCCTCAGTGGGATATGGCTGGTTCATTGGAAAAAAACTATATGGAAGCAATTTTTCATGTATGTCACATATTAATTGTATAAAATTAACATTTATTCAGTATTTCTGTAAATTTAAATGAATTAAAAATAAACATTGAATATAGGGATGGGACGATGCCAAAACTTTTGCAAATACCGATACGTACTCTATTTAATGCTGATATCGATACCATCAAAATTAGCCAATTACTCACTGATATAAATATAGATACTGAGACCATCAAAAGTAATCAATACTCACTGATAAAGATATTAAATTTTAGGCCAGTACCAGTACCATCAAAATTAACTGATACCAATACTTTGACACATCCCTAATTAAATACAATAGGGCCCCACATATAGGGCAGGTTAGGTTCCAGGCTACCGCCGGAAAGGGGACATTGTTGGAAAGCAGAACGCCATTTTTTCACTTATAAATGCATATACAGTGGTACCTTGACTTACGAGTGCCCTAACTTACGAGTTTTCCGAGTTGTGAGCCGTCGCTTGGTCGATTTTTTGCTTTGAGTTGCGAGCCAAAATCCAAGTTACAAGCGAGCTTCAGATATTCCGCCACTTGCAGGAGAGAGGAAATATAAAAAACCTCAATAATAACCTATGTGTAACATCCTTTCAATTTTGATATCACTGGTAGTGTCAACCTGCCAGAATATTCTATAACGTATGCCCTAAGTAAAGAGGAACAATTCTGGAACATGTGTAATAGATGTTTGGCAGGCCAGCTGGTTGGGTGGCTGGCTGGCTGGCTGATTTGCTTTGGCTGTCTCTATCTCCTTCTGTCTGTCTGTATCTATCTCTGTCTCTGTCTATCTCTGTCTCTATCTCACAGGTACACATAAATACAGTTATACATAGTGTAAATTACCTAGGATAACCAAAAAAAAAAATCCAGACAAAGTGCTATGTACTATGCTTGTAGATATAAAACATAATAAGCATGACTGGCAAGTAATACACATTTTCACTTGTTCAGGAATCAGACTGATTCCTGAACGAGACAGAGAGACAGGAAGACAGAAACACAGGCAGGGAGAAAGACAGATAAGCAGAGACAGAGATAAACATAGACAGAGCTAGACAAACAGATAGACAGACATGCTTATTTGTAACAGTGAAAAATAAATCCAAGGCAGTGCACGATCATCAAATGTCACTCCACGAGTGACACTCCACTGGCAGTGGAGTGACAGACAGATAGACAGGCATGTTTATGTGTAACAGTGAAAAATAAAGCCAAGGCAGTGCACGATCATCAAATGTCACTCCACTGGCAGTGGAGTGACAGACAGATAGACAGACATGTTTGTGTATAACAGTGAAAAATAAAGCTAAGGCAGTGTACGATCATCAAATGTCACTCCATGAGTGTCACTCCACTGCCAGTGGAGTGACACTCATCTTACACCGTGCTTCAAGGAGTTTCATATATACTCCAGCATTTCTAAAACATTGCTGGGACTTGGCAAAAAAGGCAAAAATCATTTCTTATTTATAAATACACTTTTCTTATTTAAAAACCCGTAACAAAAAAATTGTTTTTTTTTTTGTAGGCTGGAACTGTGGAGAAATTTTTCTCCAGGGAGTGGGGTATCGGCCCCCTTCAGCCCTTTTCAGCCTGAGGAACGACCCTCTCAGAAAGGGCGGATGTCATCTAGCTTCGTGATCAACAGTTAATTTGCAACACTCGTGCGGTTACACTATGTTTCACAAGGTTTTGTCTTTCGTGGTAATGTCACAATATTCTACCACGTATGTTGATATTGTCTACGGCACAATAACTCGCACACACTTGTGTCTTTCTCTGCTCTTATAGCATGGATACGTGTTGCATGCTACACCATTACAAGCAATCTGCCCTGCAGTGCCTCTCGCTGTCCTCGCTTGCCCTGTGCATCACTAATTACACAAAAGATTTTCTGAAATCAGCAGTTTTCTCTTCTTTGCCAAACTACAACAGAAAGCAATTCAAGATGCTTGATATCTTGTTGTCTGGGCATAGAGGATAGTTCATGATATCCTCAATTTGTAAATAAAGTGGGTACAGGGTTTTCCTTAATTTTCCTGCTACTTGTAAGAGAGTAATTTTCTCTCATTAACCCACACTGTTTGCAACACTGGTCAACCATGACGTGACTTACTTGGCACCCCTGGTACGAACATGTGTTACAATTTAACTGTTGATCATGAAGCTAGATGACATCTGCCCTTTCTGAGAGGGTCATCCCTCAGGCTGAAAGGGGCTGAAGGGGGCCTATATCCCCCTCCCTGGAGAAAAATTTCTCCACACTGGGGGGCGGCGGAGGTTCGCCGTAGGGGAACTATTCATCTCTTAACATTAATTTGATTTTCTCACTCGCCACCACTGCTGATTGTCTTTTCTGAACAGCTTTAGTCTATGGGGTTTCTGGAGAATTACTAATTTTGTTTTCAACACTGTGTAATTCTAACGGCACTAATTTATCTATTGTCCACATATTCACTACACCTTTGCTCAAAACATCAACTGTTCTGATGATTCCATTTGCATCAGAATATATGGTCACAATTTTTCCAAGAGGCCATTGGGACCTTGAACTATCAATATTAACCCTTTTAGGGTCTGTGCCGTAGTTCTACGGCTTTGAGTTCAGGGTAAAACCGTAGTTCTACGTCATGAGCTCAGCTCACTCAGATAAGCTGTGAGCGGTAAATTGGGGCCTAGATATGAGAGAATACATCTATGTGGTAAGTGTGCACCACATAAAACATATCCTGCAGCACAATGCATAATGAGAGAAAAAAACTGAGACTGTAATTTTCGATTAAAACAGCGACTTTGCAGTGTTTTTTCATATACTTTTTATAGTTGTATTTGCTATTTCTTGGTCTCATTTGATAGAATGGAAGATATATTACAGAGATGGAGATGATTTTGATTGAGTTTAGTAGAGGAAATGGCTTGAAACTGAGCTCAAAGTAGAGGAAATGTTAAATTTAGCCGATGTTCAAGAGTAAACAAATGACCTCACACGTCTAATACGTGCCAGCTGGTGGGTCAATCGATAGAATAGAAGTAATGCTAGTGAAATAGCTAAGAATTTGGTCGACTGGAATAATGTAATTGGCCTAAAATGGGAGTCAAAGTTGGCAAAATCGCCGATGCTTAAGTATCGCTGACGCATCAAAATTCGCGAGAGCATAATTTCGTAAATTTTCCATCAAATTTCGTACTTTTTGTTTTATTACCTTCAGAAAAAGATTCTCTACCATTTCATAAGAAAAAATAAGATTTTTTTTTTTTTAAATTCTTGGACACTGGAATTTGGCCTCTGGACCCTGAAAGGGTTAATACAGTAATCACTATGTCACCAGGTCTTAAGGACACATGATTTTCAGGAACACCAGCTCCATAGAAGTCTTCTCTCAGTGAGGTGAATTTACGTCTGAGTTGCTCAGGTTTGAAATAAGTAGGATCCTCTACGATTTCTTTATCATTCATGGGAGGAACAGGTTCGAGCCTTCTGCCATGGAGTAAATGAGATGGACTTAACACTTCTAAATTGTCCAAATCATCAGTCACATAAGTTAGAGGTCTATTGTTGACTCTATTTTCTATTTCAGTTACGACTGTGTGAAATTCTTCTAAGTCAATTCGCTGACGATGTAGAGTCTTCCTTAAACAACGTTTTACGATGCCTATGATTCTTTCATAAAATCCGCCTTGCCATGGATCCTTAGGAGGAATGTATCTCCAACGACAACTTCGTTGATTCAGCATCTGTTGTACCTCTGGTTGATCAAAGATCTTGCTGATATAAGCAGCACCAGCAACAAACTCCTTTGCATTATCTGAAATCATCAGTCTGGGACATGCCCTTCTGGCTGCAAACCTTCAGAATAATTTGATAAATGTTTCAGCAGACATGTCGGTGGCTACTTCTAGATGTACTGCTCTAGTCATTGCACAGGTGAACAAACAGATGTACACCTTAATGGGAACTTTGTGAACTGTTTTAGTTAACGTTATTGGTCCAGTGTAATCTACACCTGTCACCTCAAATGGAGTGATATGACAAACTCGTTCAGAGGGATATGGTGGTGGACCAGGATACTGACATACTCGCATATCGTAGTGACGACAAGTAATGCAGTCCCTTATTTGTTTTTTCACACTGTCGACCTTGAGGTATCCAGTAGGATTGTCTTATGTGACAAAGAGTGTCAGCTACCCCACCATGTAACACGTTACTGTGGGCATTTTTAATAATCAGTCTTGTTAGCCAATGATTCTTAGGGATCAATATGGAATGTGTGGTTTCTTTAGATAGTGAAGAATTACGAATTCTTCTTCAACATCTTATAATCTTTTCTGAGTCGAGATAAAGTCCTAAAGAATTAATCATATTAGGTTTCTTTCGGGATTTATCCTGTGTGTCCAGAAATTTTTACTCTGTAGAGAAGACATCTTTCTGTATTTGTTTCACCCAGTATTTAATGGGTTTAGGGAATTCATAATTAGGTTTTATCCCTTTAATGAATCTGAAGACAAGAGTTGTAACTCTTAAGAGTTTACCCAAAGATGAGTATTTAGATCCATCAATGACTATTTCTGGTGTGTCAGCTGTATTTAAACAGATTATTTCTGCTGTGTTCAAGCAGACTGTTTCTTCTGGCATAATGTGAGCTTTTTGCTGAGGCCAGTTATTTTCATTAGAGAGCCAGTTCAGTCCGTGGAGCTATAATTTATTATCCACAAATTTCTTGAGTGGGACACCACGTGACAACATGTCAGCTGGATTCTCTTGGGTAGAGACGTGGAGAAAGAGATAATCTCTCTGTATCTCTCTTATTTCTGCTACTCTATTCTGTACATAGACCAACTTACTCTTATTATTTCTTAACCACTAGAGAACTGCTTCATTATCACTCCAGATCACGGTTTTTTCAATAGTGAGATGATCAAGTACTTTGTTGAGATAGACAGCTAATTTTGTACCTACATAGTGCTGTCAGTTCCAATTGTGGTACTGTTCTGACCTTCAAGGGTGCTACCCTGGCCTTTGAAGTAATTAGTGTACTTCCTTCAGCATTACTCATGTAAGCTACAGCGTCATAACCTCTGGTTGACGCATCACAGAACCCCTGGTTAAAGCCTCATACTACAGATATCTATGCCATTCCTGGTTACACAGCCATACACAATTGTAGGCAAGACCAACAAGGAGGTGGCACAGCTATGTTATACTCAGACCAGCTTGAATGTATTAACAATACATGCACAAGAGATGAACATGGAAAATATATAATAGCTAAGTTTAAATCCAAATACAGTCATACCTCGGGTAACGATATTAATCCGTCAGAGAGGGCATATCTTTAGCCGAAACAATCGTTACCCGAATCAATTTTCCCCATAAGAAATAATGGAAATAAATTTAATCCGTCCAAGACTTCCAAAAGTAGTTAAATAAAATATTTTTTAGAACTTTTTGACATTAAATAATACACAATTTAATGAAGAATAACTAAATACACATGTAAATATTGTACAATAACATGTCACTTACATTTATTGAAGAGTTGTTGATGTGTGGAGGACGGGAGGAGGGGAGAAGGTGGAGTAATATGCTAGTGTTTGGAAGGGGAATCCCCTTCCATTAACACTGCAGGTACCAAGTTCTTTTCTGGGGTTACTTCCCTTTTTCTTTGAATGCCACTAGGACCAGCTTGAGAGTCACTGAACACAGATGAACCTTTTGCAACAACAGCTTCCTTGATTTTACGTGAATTTTTCTTGGCCACAATGGTAGCGATGGTAGAAAAGGCTTTACCATACAGCCTGGCCAGCTCACTGATACGCACTCCACTTTCATATTTTTCTATTATCTCCTTCTTCAGTTCTATCGTACATGTATTTCTGTTCCTCTTTGCCACAGGCTTACCACTAGGAGCTTTCCTTGGACCCATGGTAGCTTATTTAGCAGTTGCAAGCACTAAAAACAGTGGAATAATGACAATATACTGGTATGAATGCGTGGGTGTGGGTGGGTGGTCGCTCTCGCTTGTAAACAATAGCACACTGACGCTCCCTGGAGTGCGCGCTCAGCTGGGCGCCACGCGGACACGTCCAGTACGAATGTCGTTACCCGAAGCAAACATCGTAACCCGCAATCATTTTTTTTATGTTATAAATATCGTTACCCGAAACTATCGTTACCTGACAGCATCGTTACCCGAGGTATGACTGTACCTACAAAAACCTCTCACAGTTATAAACATCTATAGATTACAACAGTCAAACATTCAGCAATTTAGTGAAAAATTAGGAAGTATGATTACTGATGCACACATGAACAAAGACCACTTAATCCTCACAGGAGACTTCAATATAAACCTCCTACAAGATCAAGACCCACAAGTAACTGAATTCACAAACACTATGAGCAACTGCTTGCTGCTCCCGACAATAACAAAACCTACGAGAATCTCTGAGACCTGTGCCTCTCTATTAGACCATATCTGGACTAACACCATATCCCCATTAAAATCAGGCATAATCACAGACAATACCACAGACCCCTACCCAACCTTTCTCATAACCAAAACTTGGAAAATTACCACTAGAGACTACTAAAGTTACCTTCAGACTACATAATGAGACAGCCATAAATA
>WNWK01012648.1:0-13211 GCA_009830355.1 Cherax destructor | reverse complement strand
TTAATAAGTTCCCTAAATTGAGTTGAACCTAGGTAGTAGGTTGGTAGACAGCAACCGCCCAGGGAGGTACTACCGTCCTGCCAAGTGAGTGTAAAACGAAAGCCTGTAATTGCTTTACATGATGGTAGGATTGCCGGTGTCTTTTTTCTGTCTCATAAACATGCAAGATTTCAGGTACATCTTGCTACTTCTACTTACACTTAGGTCACACTGCACATTCATGTACAAGCATATACAGTGGACCCCCGCTATTCGAACTTAATCCGTTCCAGGAGCTAGTTCTCAACGCGAAATGTTCAAGTGGCGATTTAATTTTTCCCATAAGAAATAATGGAAATACAATTAATCCGTTCCTGCTGTCAGGAGGCATGACAAAATAGTACTTCACTGTGAACCTATTATCAACTCGACAGCTTATATATCTATCACAATTCATCTAATATGACATAATAAACAATATAAATAACATAAAAACCTGATATACACTCTAGAATTAATAAAATATGTATGTCTTTACGAATGTGGTGGCTGGTGAGGACACTGGTGGCGGGCATTCTCGCTACAGCTGTGAAAACATCTTCCCATTCTTTTCTCCTTCAGACATGTTAGTATAAGAGAAAACGGAGTTTGTAATGCTATCTGCATTAGATCACTTCCAGTCAGCTTCAAGGAGTGAACAGAAATCATACGTGTCAGGCTGGTAACAGCAATAACAACTGGTTTGTTTACAAAACTCCCTCCCGAACCTTCATTTAATCTTGTTTACTCACCACTGCCTCAACCACTGCCTCTACCACCACTGCCTCTACCACCACTGCCTCTACCACCACTGCCTCTACTACCACTGCCTCTACCACCACTGCCTCTACCACCACTGCCTCTACCACCACTGCCTCTACCACCACTGCCTCTACCACCACTGCCTCTACCACCACTGCCTCTACCACCACTGCCTCTACCACCACTGCCTCTACCACCACTGCCTCTACCACCACTGCCTCTACCACCACTGCCTCTCACCACTGCCTGTCACCACTGCCTGTCACCACTGCCTCTCACCACTGCCTCAACCACCACTGCCTCTACCACTGCCTCAACCACCACTGCCTCTCACCACTGCCTCTCACCACTGCCTCTACCACCACTGCCTCTACCACTGCCTCAACCACCACTGCCTCTCACCACTGCCTCACACTTAATGAACAAACTCCAAACAATTATAATTAAGTGTGAAATGTCTGGATGAGCGTGCAGGGTATTGTTCTCTCGAGTGTAAACAACGCGGGACTGGCTCTCCAAGCGCCTGGGCGGACAGGCGTTGATCGCACTTGTTCGAATCGTGATATTTTGTTTGCATGAAGATATCAATTTTCTTGTTCTAATGACGATATGTTCTATTGCCGAGCCGTTCGAATAGCGGGGGTCCACTGTATACGTATACACACCCCTCTGGGTTTTCTTCTATTTTCTTACTAGTTCTTGTTTCCTCTTATCTCCATGGGGAAGGGGCACAGAATTCTTCCTCCGTAAGCCATGCGTGTCGTAAGAGGCGACTAAAATGCCAAGAGCAAGGGGCTAGTAACCCCTTCTCCTGTAAATATTGCTAAATATAAAAGGAGAAACTTTCGTTTTTCCTTTTGGGCCACCCTGCCTCGGTGGGAAACGGCCAATGTGTTGAAAGAAAGAAAGAATTGAGTTGAATTTGTATTCCACATCCTTAGAGGCATATTTGCTTCTTTCATTTCCTTGTTAGCTTCTCTGTATAAGGATTTCAAATCTTCCTCTTTATTCACAGTACCTTGAAGATTGTCCACATAGAAACTTTTCTTTAAGATTTCTTTGAAGGGACTTTCAGATTTTTTCTAATGTGTATTTAGAATAGCTTCTAGCAAGAATGGAGAGGATGTTGCACCAAATAATACTGACTTGAAACGATATGTTTTTACAGGACTTTGAGGATCATGTGGATTTTCAGGCCACAAGAATCGAGTATAATCTCTATCTATTTCTTGTAGTCCTACTCTTAAGAAAGCTTTGGAAATATCAGCCGTGTAGTCATATGGATTTGAGCGAAATTTCATAAGCACATCTCCAAGCTTCTCAGCTTGAAATTTCATAAGCACATCTCCAAGCTTCAGCTGTTTCATAGCATTCAAGCTTAGCTGAATTTCATAAGCACATCTCCAAGCTTCTCAGCTTGAAATTTCATAAGCACATCTCCAAGCTTCTCAGCTTGAAATTTCATAAGCACATCTCCAAGCTTCTCAGCTGGCTGGCTGGCCAGCCAGCCAGCCACTGGCTAGCCAGCCTGCCTGCCAAAATTACAGTTCCAGAACTGTTTCTTTTTATTTAGGGCATTTTTTGGGTTATCCTGTATAATTGTATTTACATATGTGTTCCTATGAGATAGAGACAGATATAGAGACAGAGATAGATACAGACAGACGGAGATAGAGACAGCCAATCAGCCAGCCAGCATGCTGAAATTACAGTTCCAGAACTGTTTCTTTTTATTTAGAGCATAGGTTATAGGACATTCTGGCAGGATGACACTTTCCTCTTAAAAGGGGAGTGATAATACGACATGACATCAGTGAATCCTTGGTGTTTGCCGCGCTGTTTGCTCTAGCTGGCACTCATTGGAACTGGTGCTCCCACAAGGTACTTAGTGGTCCCAGATTTTTTAATACAGCGCACACCACGGGTTAAGACCCATTCTATGCTGACCAGGCATCTTAGGCCAGTTGTGCCAAATTTGGAGGCAGGAAAAATAAGACGTAGATCTACGTTTGGAGCGCTAGCGGTAAGAACGTAGATCTACGTTTGGACAGTTAAGGGGTTAAAGCGCCCTAGAGCGATAAAATGCTTATACAGTGTACACTCATTACTTACCTTAAAATATTTGTAGTGTTAGTGTAGGGTGAGAGGTGAGTAAACGAGGTAAGACGAATAAACAAGAGAGAGAGAATGAATAAATGAGAGAGGAGAGAGACGTGGAGTTATGTAAACAACCAGACGAACATGTCTGGTTTTGGTTCATACACGTAACATCTCATATTAATGTTAATTTATTCTACTGTGGGGTGTATTTATCATGTTTATATGTTATGTAGTGTGTGTATTATATAATTTTGAAAAAATATCATAGATGGATTAATGAAAATGTTTATATTAAAGTAATATACGACATTTAATTCGCCTCTCGGTGATTATTATGTATTGTGTATTATTATTATTATTATAATTATAAATGTTGGTGTCCTCAAGACTAATAAGACACTCTTAGTGATTTTAATGTGTACATACATGCCAGCACAGTGTGTAATTTTATTTAGGTACAGGTACACACAAGTATAATTATCAGAGTACAGTGGTACCTCGACTTACGATGGTCCCCAAACTCACCCTTTTATGTAAGTTTATTTTTTTAAATGCTTTTGTAAGTGTAATTTTGGGGGTCTAAAAGGACAAGTCTATTTTACATCATTCCTTATGGGGATAAATTCGTTTGGTAATGGCACTTGAACAGCATTCTGGAATGAAAAAATATCGTAAGTCGAGGTACCACTGTACGTATATATAAAACATGAAATAACTTTAAAACACTTGAAATTTTGGAAAGTTTCCAGACATAATGGAAAGACGCAATGCACACGGAACTCACGGATAATGTAAACAAACCAGGTGTGGTGCTGTGACCGTATTAGAGTCAGGTTGGGGAGCCGTATAGCAGTTTTGGTCATAATTTGAAATGTCTGTATTAGCGGAACGCCATATAGCGGGGCCCTACTGTACTTATCATCGCTCTGGAAATAACAGATAAGGGTTTTGTGTATACTGGCTAAATATGTCTTACCAATTAATGTGGGTATATAATGCTATCCATCGTATGAAAGGGTGGATAGTATTATATTCCCTATGAAAGGGTGGATAGTGGAGCAATGTGGCAGATGTTGCAAGTGTATGGAATAGGTGGTAGGTTACTAAAAGCAATTAGTTTTTATGAGGATAGGCTCAGGTTAGCGTATGTAGGAGAGAGAGGGAGATTGTTTTCCAGTAAAAGTAGGCCTTAGGCAGGGATCTGTAATGTCACTATGGTTGTTTAACATAGTTATATATGGGGTTGTAAAGGAAGTGTTGGAGAGAGGTGTGGCATGAAAATATGCAGAATCTAATACAAAGTGGGAGTTGTCACAGTTGCTTTTTGCCAATGACACTGTGCTTTTGGAAGATTCTGAAGAGAAGTTGCAAAGATTGGTAGATGAATTTTGGAGCACATGTAAAAAAGGGAAATTAAAAGTAAACATAGGAAAGAGCAAGGTGATGAGGGTAACAAAAGATTTGATATCAGATTGGAAGGAGGGACTATGGAGGAAGTGAATATGTTCAGATATTTGGGAACATATTCAGATATTTGGAGACAAAAAATGTTGTCCATGGAGGCAGAAAACGTAATGTACAAGAGCATAGTGGTACCAATACTCTTCTATGGGTGTGAAGCCTGGTTTGTAAATGCTGCAGTGAAAAGGAGGCTGGAGGCAGTGGAGATGTCGTTTCTAAGGGCAATGTGTGGTGTAAATATTATGCAGAGAATTCATAGTGTGTAAATTAGGAGGTGTGGTGTTGCTAAAAGTATTATTCAGAGGGCTGAGGAGGGTTTGTTGAGATGGTTTGGTTATTTAGAGAGGATGGAGCAAAATAGAATGACTTGGAAGGTATATAAATCTGAAGTGGAGGGAAGAAGGAGTAGGGGTCATCCGAGGAAAGGATGGAGGGAGGGGGTTAAAAAAGTTTTATGTGCAAGGGGCATGGACGCACAGCAGGCATATGTGAGCGTGTTAGATAGGAGAGAATGAAGACGAATGGTTTTTGGAACTTGACGAGCTATTGGAGTGTGAGCAGGGTAATATTTTGTGAAGGGATTTGGGGAAACCAGTTAGCCGGACTTGAGTCCTGGAGATTTAAAGGACAGTGCCTGCACTTTAAAGGAGGGGTTTGGTATATTTGCTGTTTGGAGTGACATCTGAATTGTCATATCTGAGCGCCTCTGCAAAGACGGTGATTATGTGTGACTGATGGTGAAAGTGTTGCTTTTCTTGGTCACCCTGCCTCAGTGAGAGATGGCCAGCTTGTTGAAAAATTTGGGAGTGGACTTGTTGGCAGATAAGTCAATGAAAGATGAGATGAATCAAAGAATTGGGGAAAAAGGTGCTTAGCGCATTGAGGCTTCTATGGAGACCAAGAATGTTATCCATGGAGGCAAAAAGGGGACTGTATGAGAATATAGTGGTACCTGCACTCTATGGGTGTACAGTGGACCCTCGGTTAACGAATACCCCGGAAATTGTGCAATTATGTATGTATAATTTTGTAAGTTCTTGTGGAAGTGTATTTTTGGGGGTCTGAAATAGACTAACCTACGTGAAATTTTTCCTTAAGGGAGTAAATTCGTTCGGTAATGGCACTTGAGCAGACTTCAGGAGTGAAGTTTTTACGAAACTCGGGGGTCCACTGTATATGGGTGTGAAGCATGGGTTGTGTATATGGATGTGAAGCATGGGTTGTGAATTCTGCAGCAAGGCGGCGGCTAGAGGCAGTAGAGATGTCATGTCTGAGGGCAATGTGTGGTGTAAATATTATGCAGAGAATTTTTAGCTTGAAGATTAGGAGGAGGTGCGAGGTTACTAAAAGTATTATCCAGAGGGCTGAGGAGGGGTTGTTGAGGTGGTTTGGACATTTAGAGAGGATGGAGCAAAATAGGATGACTTGGAAGGTGTATAAATCTGTAGTGGAGGGAAGGTGGGGTAAGGGTTGCCCTAGGAAGCACCGTTAAAAAACATCTTATCTCACTTATGATCCCAACCGGTAGCTAACCACATGAAAACTACTTTATCTTGCACATATCCACAGCAAAATACACTTATTGATATCTGTGATTACCCTTAATTTGCACATGACTGTAACCAAAATTCTAATACGACTATTGCTTCATAATTCTTAAGCTAGTCATAAGTTTGCCTAAGACACTCCAATATAGAAACTGTATTATGCCAATACATCACCTTTACCATTAATATATAAACTAATTGTTAAATTCTTAAATGTTTGAACTACAGTACCTCAATTTTGTAAACCTAGTTAATCACTCCAATTACCTAACCTTATTATCAGTATATTCATTGTGTCACTATTGAGTAAGATCTATCATAAGACTGCCTGAAATGCCTAGGCATACCTGGGCATATTATTGGCCTTCTTGTAATAACTAATTCATAAAATGTATAAATAACATATGTACACCCCACTTTGTAATATTATCAGAAATAAAGTATATCTGAATCTGAATCTAGGAAAGGTTGGAGGGAAGGGTAAAAGAGGTTTTGTGTGCAAGGGACTTTAACATTCAACAGGCTTGTGTGAGTGTGTTAGATAGGAGCTAGTGGAGGCAAATTGTTCTTGGGAGTTGACACATCAATGTTAGGCAAGGTGTTGAATTCTAAACTTTAAAAAATATGATAGAATTTGCCATGTTATCACTAAAGTATATCCAGTAATTAAAATTTTCTACTCAGTTTCATCACAACCTTTCTCTTAGTAGATTTAGCTGACTCACCTTTCCCATTCTTATTACTCGTAAGAACCATAATGCACATTCATATTTCATAAAATGATAAGTGTAATACATGTGGACAGTATTAACCTCTGAGTTTATTTTTTCTGTCATATGTATGTTTTTGCTTGGTACAAGGTATTACCCACAAATAACACGAGACCTCTGAATGTTGGATATTTTTGCAGAACATTCTGTACAGAAATTCATATGAATAACACATGAAATGTAATGTTTTATTATTTTAAAGGTAGAATTTGAGGTTTACTCAAGCCTTGGTCTACACATTCCACGTTTCAACTCCATCATTATCTCCCAATTACGAGGAATTCTGAAGCGCAAGCATACCCTTCCATATTTCAAGTTGCGAGGTCCGCCACTCATCAAGAGAATAATTCATCCAATCAACGAAGAAGGTTGTTCCGTCCCTTCAGGAAGATTGACTGGCAGCATTGTGAAGTGTACAAGATTGCAGGTACCGTACAGTATTTTACAGTTGAGAATGAGAATTTTTATTTCATTGCAAGTTTACATCAAGATTTTGTAATTACAATCATAAACTGAAGTGCAAGGAGAGCCACTAATATGCCATGGCATTAAGGGCAGCTTAATAGACTATGTACTTAATACTAGAGAAATTGATTGAGTTTGTTTTAGTTAAATATTAGATTGTAACCATATAAATTTGTTCAAATTACAATATGATGATATTACATTGTAACAAGTGTTTAGTAGGATAGTAACATAATAGTAAAAATTTAAATTATTTTATAGGAAAATAACAGTGAGCATTTTTGAAAGTAATTTACAGTATGAGTATTTAGTTTAGGGTGAGTAGGTGGTTTTTGAGAAGAGTCTTAAATTGATTTTCAGACAAGGTTATTTTAGTATTTACTGGTAATGAATTCCAGATTCTGGAGCCCTTTATGCACATAGAATTTTTACATAGGTTGATATGGACATGGGGTATATAAAAAAGTTATCTGTGTCTTGTGTCCTATGATCTGTGTCATGGGTCCTATTAAAGTTGGTGAGGAGAATTTTGAGCAGAGGGTTTATATTAGAGTGTAGAGTTCTATGTATGTAGTAGGCACAAGAATAAGTGTGAATGTTCTTTACGGTGAGTAGTTTTAGGCTTTTGAATATTGGTGGAGTATGCTGTCTAGAGTGGGAATTTGTAATCATTCTGACTGCAGTCTTTTTCTGGGTTATTATGTGTTTGTGATGCATTATTTAATAGCAGTTCATTATTACTGTATATGACTACTGTGATTGTTTTGGTTAATTGCAATAGTCAGTGCAGTCTGCTTACAACTGAAAGGTCTCATGGATAAATATAGGGCATGCAAGACATATAGACAAATCTTCTTGCTTCTGCTGTACAGATTTAAGAAATGTTTAGCATTATTCGGACTAAAGCTGCAGGTGATAAAGCATCTGCAGACAAGGTTGGTGCTGACAACTGTTTAGATGAATTTGCTAAGTTGGTAGAGCAGCATAATTAACTCCTGAGAAAATACATATAATACTGAAGAGACAAAAACATTGACCTTGAAAACTAAATGGGCCACACCAAAGAGTAAATAGCCCATTGCTAACTAACAGCATTCTCAAGTCCATTGACAAAATTTAATTTTTTTTATTGAAAAAGCCACCAGTGGCAAAATATCTCCTTCAGTAAATGTCTCAATTGTGCATGTGTTTATCATTTGTCATCATGAAGGAACAGTGGCTGGTGTGAAAGAATTCAAGGAAAATTTAGTAATTATTTTGTTCTAATTAGCACTCATAAATTTAACTCTTAGTCATTGGTAAGAGTGTTATTTCATGGGCAGTCATGGGTATAAAAACTTGCAGGCTCATCACAAGACAATTAAAACTGCTTTGATTACTAAGGATTTCATTCTTGAGTGATTTCTTGAATATACAGTGGTACCCCGACTTACGATATTAATCCGTCAGAGAGGGCATATCTTAAGGCGAAACAATCGTTACTCGAATCAATTTTCCCCATAAGAAATAATGGAAATAAATTTAATCCGTCCAAGACTTCCAAAAGTAGTTAAATAAAATATTTTTTAGAACTTTTTGACATTAAATAATAAAGAATTTAATAAAGAATACCTAAATAGTACACATGTAAATATTGAACAATAACATGTCACTTACATTTATTGCAGAGTTGTTGATGTGTGGAGGACGGGAGGAGGGGAGAAGGTGGAGTAGTATGCTAGTGTTTGTAAGGGGAATCCCCTTCCATTAACACTGCAGGTACCAAGTCCTTTTCTGGGGTTACTTCCCTTTTTCTTTGAATGCCACTAGGACCAGCTTGAGAGTCACTGGACCTCTTTCTAACAACAAATTTGTCCAGGGAGCTCTGTGTCTGGCGATTCTTTAACACATCCCTGAAATGACACACCACTGTGTCATTGTACAGGTTGCCAGCACGGCTTGCAACAGCATGGTTAGGGTGATATTCATCCATCAATGCTTGCACATCACTCCATTTGGCACAGATCTCCCTAATCCTTGAAGAAGGCACATTCTTCCATTTTTGTTCCACCTCCTCCTCCTCCTCTGAACCATTGTCCTGACCACTGGTCTCTTGTTCCAGTTGCTGTTGAAGCTCTTGCAGATCTTCAGTGATTAGCTCTTCCTTGTGCTCCTCCACCAACTGTTCCACATCCTCACCACTCACCTCTAACCCCAAAGACTTGCCCAATTCCACAATTTCTTCCACAACAGGCTCAGGCTCAGGCTCAGGCTCAGGCTCATGCTCAGGGTTCTGAGGCTCAGCCCCAAAACCTTCAAAATCCCTCTCTAGGACACAGTCTGGCCACAATTTTCTCCAGGCAGAGTTCAAAGTCCTGGTAGTCACTCCCTCCCAAGCCTTACCTATAAGGTGTACACAATGCAGCATATGGAAATGTTTTTTCCAAAATTCTCTTAGGGTTATGTTCATGTCTGTGGTCACATCAAAGCACTTTTGAAACATTGCTTTGGTATAGAGTTTTAAAGTTGGAAATGACCTGCTGGTCCATGGGCTGGAGGAGAGGAGTGGTATTAGGGGCAAGAACTTCACTTTGATGAATTTAAACTCCTCCACAATTTTCTCTACCAAGTTTGGAGGATGACAAGGAGCATTGTCCATTATCAGGAGGCACTTAAGTGGCAAATTATTGTCCAATAGATATTTCTTCACACTGGGGCCAAACACGCCATTGAACCAATCTAAGAAAATGTCCTTTGTGACCCAAGCCTTTTTGTTAGACTTCCACATCACACACAAGTTAGACTTGCTGACACCGCATCTGCCAAACACTCGGGATTTTCAAAAGATACACCAGTAAAGGCTTCACTTTGCAATCACCACTGGCATTGGCACAAAGCATCAAAGTTAGCCTGTCTTTCATAGGCTTATGTCCTGGCTGTGCCTTTTCCTCCTGAGTAATGTAGGTCCTGTTGGGCATTTTCTTCCAAAACAGGCCTGTTTCATCACAATTAAACACTTGTTGGGGGAGGAATTGTTCAGCCTCTAGGTACTCCTGGAATTCAGGAACATATTTTTCAGCCGCACTTTTGTCACAACTGGCTGCCTCACCATGCCTCACAACACTATGTATGCCACTTCGATTCTTAAATTTGTAAAACCAGCCTCTGCTGGCTTTAAATTCGCTCACTTCATCACTCGTTGCAGGCATTTTCTTAACGAGATCATCATGCAACTGCCTTGCTTTTCACATATTATTGCCTCCGAAACAGTATCTCCTGCTAACTGTTTATCGTTGACCCACACCAACAACAACCTTTCCACATTTTCCAGCACTTGTGGTCTGTGTTTTGTGATCACACATGAACCTTTTGCAACAACAGCTGCCTTGATTTTACTTGAATTTTTCTTGGCCACAATGGTAGCGATGGTAGAAAAGGGTTTACCATACAGCCTGGCCAGCTCACTGATACGCACTCCACTTTCATATTTTTCTATTATCTCCTTCTTCAGTTCTATCGTACATATATTTCTGTTCCTCTTTGCCACAGGCTTAGCACTAGGATCTTTCCTTGGACCCATGGTAGCTTATTTAGCAGTTGCAAGCACTAAAAACAGTGGAATAATGACAATATACTGGTATGAATGCGTGGGTGTGGGTGGGTGGTCGCTCTCGCTTGTAAACAATAGCACTGACGCTCCCTGGAGTGCGCGCTCAGCTGGGCGCCAAGCAGACACGTCCGGTACGAATGTCGGTACACGAAGCAAACATCGTAAGTCACAGTCACATTTTTTACGTTATAAATATCGGTTATCGAAAATAACGTAAAATGATAGCATTGTAAGTCGGGGTACCACTGTATTTTGAGAGAGTCCAGGGAGCATTGCAACAGTGTCAAGATCTTTAAGGTACTGATGAATAAGTGCTGTGCTTAACCATCTTTTGAAAAATGGGTGCACATAATGTTGTTAGTTTGTCTACCTAACTGTACTTATCTTATCCAGCTCATGGATCAAGGAATGAGTAAGTCCTTTTAAGCTATTAAATATCACTATTACAGTCTTTGGTTAATTACATAGACACACAGGCCTCTATATCAAGCTCTTTTATCCCACAGTTGCTTCTTAGACCTGTTAAAATGTGAAGGGATGTAACCACCCCTTCTGAAATCATCAGGTTCAATATGTATTACCAGGTTTTTTGAATAATTATAATTTTTCATTAATAAACATCTATGGGCCATTTTAACCCTTTGACTGTCGCAACCCCTAATCCTGAGTGCTCTCCTGTTGTTGCAAAATTTAAAAAAAAAAATTATTTTTTCTTATGAAATGATAAGAGAATCTTTTCCTGATGGTAATGACACCAAAAGTATGAAATTTGATAGAAAACTTACGGAATTACGCTCTTGCGAAGTTAGTGATCTCAGCGATATATATGCATCGGCAATTTTGCCGACTTTGAGCACTATTTTCGGTAAATTCCATTGTTCCAGTCGACCAAACTCAGATATTTCTTTAGAACTCCATTTGTTCTATCAATTGAGTACAAGAAACCACCAATTTACCGATTTCATCTACCCAATAAAGTGATCAGAAATTGGCAATTTGGCCAATTTCATGCAAAATTAAAAAGTTGTCAATTTCAAAATACGGTCTAGAATAAACAATGCAGACATTCCTGGCACTAAAATAAGATGTTATCTGTTCATTAGTCACGTCTTTAGGCCCCTCTTATATTACTCATGCTTTCTATTTTGATTTTTTATTCTCACAAAAGATAAAAGATTTACCGTTATGCAGACTATTGCATTATTATAAAAATGGTGGTGGTGGTGTGGGCGGTCACGCGGTGTGGTGCTCCGTCTAAATTTTGTTTACTGATAGTCGCTGAGGAGACACAGTGTGGGAAATAAGTGTGTGTAACCATAAAGTGCATATACTCATTTGAACCAACATAAAAGGAATAGCAGTGAACTTTAAATAGAAAAAATATGGACTATAGTGTAAATTCTAGAGTGCCGGTGGAGTAACGGTTACTGCGGGAATAGGCCTGGCAGGCCAGCGAATTATTGCCAGATTCATTCAAAATAGGAGGGGGAAATTAACAAACAGATATTGAACTAACTAAATAATATAGCGAGTGGCAAGGATATATATGTGCAGTGACACAGTGAACTAAATCTGTAGTAAGAGAAATAGTAATAAATCTCCAGTATAGCTTAAAATATATGGTGTAGCATATGGAAATACAGTGGTCCCTCGGTTTTCGCCGAAAATTCGTTCCAGAATGCTGCTCAAGTGCCATTACCGAACGAATTTACTTCCTTAAGAAATAATGTCACGTAGGTTAGTCTATTTCAGACCCCCAAAAATACACTTGCAACAGCACTTACATAAATGTTCGAGTTTGGAGATGCACGAAAACCGAGGGACCACTGTATACTATACTTTCTCGTTGCCACTACTAAGCGTGAAATAAATTTTTGTCATGGAAGTGTAAGGGGAGGCCTAGGTATCGTGTGGAAAATAATGCAATGACCCCAGTTTAGTGCAGTGAAAAGAAAAGGTATCTTAAAATAAATATAGTGTATATCCTTGTAATAACCAGTGTACAGCACAGTGATAAAAAAAAAATAGGGATAAAATAAGAGTAAATTAAAAACCAATAGTCAGTGTGGCAGTGAGGGTGACTCTACTTGCCCTGGTGTGGTCATGTGACAAGTGATATTCATAGATTTGAGTTACCACATATAACGAATGGACTAGGATATCAGGACATAATAGAAAGACCTAGTGAACCCAATTGGCAGTGGAAAACACAAGGATAGTGATCTAAGAAAATGAAAGTGGTTTAAAACGTGGCATCGCATGGTAGTACACAGGACCTGAGTGGTTGCTTCAGTCATAAGTCTGGGAGTGATGCCAGACAGCCACGGAGGCCTACCATACACAATACCACAATATCCTGTTAGACCAGTGTGAGGATCTTAATAAGACTAATACATTAAAATATATATATGAGTGATTAGAGAGAAATAAATATGGAAAGAGTTATACAGTGAACAAACTGAAATAAATGCATATTATAACAATACTATAATATAATGT
>WNWK01012647.1:0-58690 GCA_009830355.1 Cherax destructor | reverse complement strand
CCCTAGACCCCTTTTCTTTGGTGCCTCACTGTGTGCCCTCCGGAAAAAGGATGGAGAAATCAGGTCCATTGCAGTGGGCAACACCCTTAGGCGCCTAGTCGCCAAGGCTGCAGTGCGAATGGTGAGTCAAGATGCTGCCTCAATGTTGAAACCAACTCAGCTCGGTTTTGGTGTTCAACAAGGCTGTGAAGCAGCTGCCCATGCAGCACGAGCATACATCAACAACATGTCAGATGAAAAAGCCTTGATCAAATTGGACTTTGCCAATGCTTTCAACTTAATCAGAAGGGATGCTGCTCTCCAAGCAGTTTCCCTTCCTTCTATCCTTTCATTGAATCGTGTTATAGCGTGACTTCTAAACTATTGTTTGGGGACCATGAAATTGACTCTTGTGAGGGTGTGCAACAGGGGACCCTCTCTCTTCCTTTCTATTCTGTCTGGTCATCAAGGAAGTCACAGAAGCGCTCTCCAGCGAGCTCAGTATCTGGTTCTTGGATGATGGTACCATAGCTGGCACTACAGAATCTCTCCTAGAGGAGATCAGAAAAAAATAAATATATGGAAGAAAGCCTGGGCCTATCTTTAAACCTCACCAAATGTTAAATAGTTTCTACCAATCAACAGACGATCGAGAATATTAGTGCTGTTTTACCAGGAGCACGAGCCATTGAACAACCAACAGCACTCTCCTTGGTGCTCCTCTTGGGCCCAATGCCGTTGATCTGATACTAGAAAAGAAAATCTCAGACCTTAGGACGATGGAAGGCAGGATGAAAGACATCAATACACATGATGCCTTCTACCTTCTCACCAGGTGCCTGTCAATCCCCAGCCTTCAGCAGTCTGAAACTCAAGGAATATGACTCCCTCCTTAAGACCATGCTAGAGAGTGTATTGAATCTTTCCATTGAAGATGGACAGTGGTTGCAAGCCTCACTTCTAGTCAGGCTTTGGGGACTGGGAGTACGCAAATACTCCCAGATTGCAATACCAGCTTTCCTATCCTCTTCCATAGCATCAAACAAGTTAATAAAACAAATTCTTCTGGGCAACCTCAGTGCCTCAGGTGGCATACAGAACCCTAGCTATGCCAGTGCCATGACTGAATGGGAGACTTTTGCTGCTACTGCACCAAAACCTAGTGCAGCACTGGCCTACAAACAGTCAAGTTGGGATGGCCCCATAACTGAAAAGGTGCTTGCCAACATGCTTTGGGCTATAACATCAGACAGGGAGACTGCCCGTATCCAAACTGTGAGAGCACTTCACTCTGGGGACTTCCTCCAAACAGTTCCCATTTTGGCAATGGGAACACGCCTCGACCCTAAGTGGCTGTCCACCTTGCTGCCCCAACTCACATAGAATATACGTGTATTTGCGCGACGCGCAAGCCGACCAATATGGTCTACATGGTCTTAACTGTTCCAAAACCAAGGGTTGGCATGCAAGACACAATGAAATCAACGATATCATAAAGAGAAGCCTTGCTACAGCTGGATGCCCAGTCGAGAAAGAACCCCGATCACTAGCAGTGAACAATAGCACAACCCAGCAAACCACCCCGATGGGATCACCATCTATCCTTGGAAGAATAGCAAGCTCTTAGCATGGGACTATACCTGTGTGTCGAAGCTGGCTGACAACTACATCCATCACAGTGTCGGGCGACAGGGAGGATTTGAGGATCACAGGCAAGTGTACAAGATAGTCAAGTACAGGGACATAAGCGAACAGTATCAATTTGTCCCAGTGGGATGAAAGACCTTGGGATCATGGGGAAAAAATGTCATACGTTTCCTTAAAGAACTGAGTTCCAGACTTATCGACACCACCAGGGACCCAAGAGCAGCCACTTTCATGTTCCAGCGTCTCAGCATGGCCATCCAGAGGGGAAATGCATGCTGCATACTGGGCACGTGTCCGACTTTGGAGGAGCTGGAGGAGATTCATAATCTTTGTTATATTGTACCAATATATTCATGTTTGTGTTTCCTGTCAATGTATTCTGTATATTAATAAAGTTCACATAGAATATATAATAAATGGGTGGTAGGAGAATAAAATATTCAAACAAATCCGGGGAGAACCTTGAGTTTTCCTTGAATTACGTTTATTCTCTCTTCTCTGAGGATGAGGGTCACCAATACAGTTCTAGAGGTGGTACCTCCTATATATTATATATATATATATATATATATATATATATATATATATATATATATATATATATATATATATATATATATATATAGTCGTGCCGATTAGGTAAAACTTGCGATTTTGGCTTAAATAGCAACGCTCACCTTGCCATATTAGACAAGTGAAAATTTGTGTATGCAATAATTTCGCCAAAATCATTCTGAACATAACGAAAAATAATATTTCATTGTGTTTGTTGATTATTAAATTAATGTTAACGTATCTAAAATATATTTAGTTGGGTTAGGCTAAATTAAATTGCGCTTGTTGTAATAAGGTTAGGTAGGTTTCAAAGTTTCTCTTGGTACAAATTTATAAATTCTTACAGTAACATAAATGAAAAAATATATGTTTAAACGTATAAGAAAAATTTTAGAAAGGCTTAATTTTAGATGAGTTCTTGCTAATTGACCAGTTTTACCTAATCGGCACGACATATATATATATATATATATATATATATATATATATATATATATATATATATATTTAAATATAATATTAATTTATTATATATATATATTTAATATATATAGTTTTATATTATATAAATATATATATATATATATATATATATATATATATATATATATGCGATTAGGAACTTTGATTTGGCTTAATTTGGCAATAATTTCGCAAAAATCCTTCTGAACCTAAAGAAAAAATATATTTCATTGTGTTTGTTTATTATTAAATTATTGTTAACGTATCTAAAATATATTTAGTTGGGTTAGGCTAAATTAAATTGCGCTTGTTGTAATAAGGTTAGGTAGGTTTTCAAAGTTTCTCTTGGTACAAAATTATAAATTTTACATTAACATAAATGAAAAAATATATCTTTAAACGTATAAGAATTTTTTAGAAAGACTTAATTTTAGATGAGTTCTTGCTAATTGACCAGTTTTACCTAATCGACGACATATATATATATATATATATATATATATATATATATATATATATATATATATATATATATATATATATATATATATATATATATATATATATATATATATATCTGTCACTAGAGGATCAGCAAATGTGAGCAGGCAACCCTCCCAGTGCGACTGGGAGGTATAGGGGTGCGCAAAGCAAGGCAGGTAGCGTTACCTGCATTTCTGTCATCGTGTTTGGCCTCCTGTGGATTAGTCAAGAGGATTGTCCCTGAACGTTTGAGAGGTGTGGTGGGAGCTCAAGACCCCAAGTTCATTGAAGCAGCAGTGCAGTGGGACATCCTGGCAGACTCCTCCAGTAGACCAGCTCCTCCCAAAGAGCACAAACAGTCCCATTGGGACAAACCGATCATGGAAAAAATTGCCAACACAATGCTCACCAACGCTTCAGGAAAGGATAAAGCTCGTCTCCTAGCGGTAAAGGCACCACACTCAGGAGATTTCCTTCTAGCTGTTCCCAATTCCTCTCTGGGGACTCGACTCGACCAACAGGCCATTCGGATTGGTGTTGCTCTTCGCCTAGCCGCCCCCATACTCACCGAACATAGGTGTATTTGCGGCAGGGCGACGGCTGATCAATTCGGACTTCATGGTCTAGTGTGTCACACATCAGAAGGGAAGTATGCTAGACATGAGGAGGTCAATGACATCATAAAGAGAAGCCTCGCCACAGCCCGTTGCCCAGCCCAACGGGAACCCCAAGTGCAGAGGTCTGATGGAAGTCAAAAGCGTCCTGATGGAGCCACTATGCTACCCTGGAAGGATGGTAAGCAGATTGCTTGGGACTACACCTGTGCTGCTACATTGGCAGACACCTACCTGCCACACTCCTTAGCCGAAGGGGGTGGAGCTGCCAGCCACAGGGAGACCCAGAAGACCCGCAAATATGAAGACCTTCCCTCTTGCTATAACTTCATCCCAATAGGGTCGGAGACCCATGGAGCATGGGGCAAGTGTGCTCTAAAGTTTCTCAAGGAGCTGGGTGGAAAACTCATCATATAAACCAAGGACCACAGGGCGACCAGCTTCCTCTTTCAGAGACTCAGTGTTGCGATCCAGAGGGGAAATGCCTGCAGCGTTCTGGACACGCGGCCCACTGCCGGGGAGCTGGACGAAGTATTTGACATGTAGCTCTGAGTTGTTATCTATGTTGTTTTACTCCTATGTATTTTGTCTTGAAATAAAGTTTGTATATATATATATATATATATATATATATATATATATATATATATATATATATATATATATATATATATATATATATATATATATATATATATGTCGTGCCGATTAGGTAAAACTGGTCAATTAGCAAGAACTCATCTAAAATTAAGTCCTTTCTAAAAATTTCTCTTATACCTTTAAAGATATATTTTTTTCATTTAAGTTAATGTAAAAATTTATAACTTTGTACCAAGAGAAACTTTGAAAACCTACCTAACCTTATTACAACAAGCGCAATTTAATTTAGCCTAACCCAACTAAATATATTTTAGATACGTTAACAATAATTTAATAATAAACAAACACAATGAAATATATTTTTTCGTTAGGTTCAGAATGATTTTGACGAAATTATTGCATACACAAATTTTCGCTTGTCTTATATGGCAAGGTGAGCGTTGCTATTTAAACCAAAATCGCAAGTTTTACCTAATCGGCACGACATATATATATATATATATATATATATATAATATATATATATATATATATATATATATATATATATATATATTTTAATGAAAATAATAATAATACTGCGACTGGCCTGGAATCAAATCTCCTATACTTTAAGATGCCACCCAAGAAGCAAGCCAAAATTCCCAGACGCCCTTGACCATTCAGCTACTGGACATGTCACTCTTAATGCGAGCACCTGAGTGGCTGTGGTAAGCTATAGGACTAATTTCGTATTAACAAAGATACAATGGGAAGGAGACCAACATAAATGACATGACAAATACTTCATTCAATTCCCTGGCGGTGGGCTGTGTGCCCAGAATGCTGCAGGCATTGCCCGTCTGGATTGCAATCCTGAGTCTCTGAAAGATTGAGGTTGCCGCTCTGGGGTCCTTGGTTACCGTGTTGAGTGTTTCATCTAACTCTTAGAAGAATCTTAGAGCACACGTACCACCATGCTTCTAGAGTTTCCGACCCTACTGGGAGGAAGTTATGGCATGGTGTCTCTGAAACTGGGGGCTCCACATCCTTCGGCTTCTGAGTATGGTAAGTAGGTGTCTGCCAACATAGAGACACAGGTGTAGTCCCATGCAGTCTGCTTACCATCCTTGCAGAGAAGCATGATGACTCCATCTGGATGCTTTTGGCTTCCGTCAAACATCTGTAGGTGAGATTCCCGTTCTCCTGGGCAACGGGCTGTAGGGAGACTTCTCTTGATGATGTCGTTGACCTCGTCATGTCTGGCATAATTCCCTTCTGATGTAGTCCAAATTGATCAGGTAACGCCCTGTTCGGTGAGAATGGGGTCGGCTAAGCTTCACCGATCCGAATGGCCTCTGGGTCGAGCCTTGTACCCAGCGAGGAATTCGGAATAGCTAAAAATAAATCTGAATGTGGTACTTTCACCGCTAGGACACGAACTTTGTATTTTCCAGAGGCATTGTTGAGCATTGTGCTGGTGATTTTTTTCTACGATCGGTTTGTCCCAGTGGGGATGTGTTTTCCGTTTTTAGAAACCTTTCCTTGGTAGGAGACTGCAGGAGTTTTATAAATATAAAACACTTATTTAAAGCAATAGTTTAAGATCCAAGCCGAAGCATAGCATATGTTGGCTCCCCTGACTCTCCTCTCCAGTGTGCCAGTTACAGTAGGAAATGCAGCTATTAGTCAGTTTATTTGTTTTCTTTGCTTTCCATTGTTCTCTCTTGTTCCCTTGTTTTCCCTAATTTCATTTCTCTCCATTATTTCTTTGTTCCTCGTTCCACCTTTGATCTCATTTTCCCTTGTATCTCTTGTTCTATTTTTTTTTCTCTCGTTGCCTTCTCACCTTTTTTCTTTGTTATTCTCTCTCTCTTTGTTTTATTTTTCTCTCTTGTTACAAGAGAAGAAGAAAAGAATTGTATGAGATGGAACATTATAACTAGAAAACAATGTTACAATAATGAACAATGGAACAACAGATATCAGTGTTATATGATAACGATATTACAAAGAGAAACACGGTTAAGTGGAGAAAATGGAACGAAAGAGAGATCCCTGAACACGCGTGAACAATGGAACTAAATCACAAATGAATGAGATAACAGTGGAACGACAGAGCACTGGTTCATCACGATGGAATAATGGAACAAAGAAGAGTCATGGAACAAGAGGGGATTATGCTACTGGAGTATTATTCATCTTATAAAATTCACCGTAGGAAGGATGTCGCACAAATATTATAACTTTATGAAATAAGAATGAGCCTTCCTACCCAAGCTGAATACTCACTTTCTGTCAACACAGCTCCACTGCCTCACTGACAACACAGCTACACTGCCTCACTGACAACACAGCTCCACTGCCTCACTGACAACACAGCTTCACTTCCTTACTGACAACACAGCTTCACTTCCTCTCTGACAACACAGCTCCACTTCCTCACTGACAACACAGCTCCACTTCCTCTCTGACAACACAGCTCCACTTCCTCTCTGACAACACAGCTCCACTTCCTCTCTGACAACACAGCTCCACTTCCTCTCTGGCAGCACAGCCCCACTTCCTCACTGACAACACAGCTCCACTTCCTCTCTGACAACACAGCTCCACTTCCTCACTGACAACACAGCTCCACTTCCTCTCTGACAACACAGCTCCACTTCCTCTCTGACAACACAGCTCCACTTCCTCACTGACAACACAGCTCCACTTCCTCTCTGACAACACATCTCCACTTCCTCACTGACAACACAGTTCCACTGCCTCACTGACAACACAGCTCCACTTCCTCTCTGACAACACAGCTCCACTTCCTCTCTGACAACACAGCTCCACTTCCTCTCTGACAACACAGTTCCACTTCCACACTGACAACACAGCTCCACTTCCACACTGACAACACAGTTCCACTTCCTCTCTGACAACACAGCCTCACTTCCTCACTGACAACACAGCTCCACTTCCTCACTGACAACACAGCCCCAATTCCACACTGACAACACAGCTCCACTTCCTCACTGACAACACAGCTCCACTTCCTCACTGACAACACAGCTCCACTTCCTCACTGGCAACACAGCTCCACTTCCTCACTGACAACACAGCTCCACTTCCTCTCTGACAACACAGCTCCACTTCCTCACTGACAACACTACTCAGCTTCCTCACTGACAACACTACTCAGCTTCCTCACTGACAACACTACTCAGCTTCCTCACTGACAACACTACTCAGCTTCCTCACTGACAACACTACTCAGCTTCCTCACTGACAACACTACTCAGCTTCCTCACTGACAACACTACTCAGCTTCCTCACTGACAACACTACTCAGCTTCCTCACTGACAACACTACTCAGCTTCCTCACTGACAACACTACTCAGCTTCCTCACTGACAACACTACTCAGCTTCCTCACTGACAACACTACTCAGCTTCCTCACTGACAACACTACTCAGCTTCCTCACTGACAACACTACTCAGCTTCCTCACTGACAACACTACTCAGCTTCCTCTGTTTGAAAGAAATATATTTAGAAGCCGGAATATGGAAAATAGATATGATTCTGCATTGCGGCGAATCCTTTTGTTGAGGTGCACTGCCACAATGTTGTGCACTGCCACAATGTTGTGCACTGCCACAATGTTGTGCACTGCCACAATATTGTGCACTGCCACAATGTTGTGCACTGCCACAATGTTGTGCACTGCCACAATGTTGGGGTTGAGGTGCACTGCCACAATGTTGGGGTTGATGTGCACTGCCACAATGTTGGGGTTGAGGTGCACTGCCACAATGTTGGGGTTGATGTGCACTGCCACAATGTTGGGGTTGAGGTGCACTGCCACAATGTTGGGGTTGAGGTGCACTGCCACAATGTTGGGGTTGATGTGCACTGCCACAATGTTGGGGTTGAGGTGCACTGACACAATGGTGAGGTTGAGGTGCACTGACACAATGGTGGGGTTGAGGTGCACTGCCACAATGTTGGGGTTGAGGTGCACTTCCACAATGTTGGGGTTGAGGTGCACTGCCACAACGTTGGGGTTGAGGTGCACTGCCACAATGTTGTGCACTGCCACAAAGTTGGGGTTGAGGTGCACTGCCAAAATGTTGGGGTTGAGGTGCAATGCCACAATGTTGGGGTTGAGGTGCACTACCACAATGTTGGGGTTGAGGTGCACTGCCACAATGTTGGGGTTGAGGTGCACTACCACAATGTTGGGGTTGAGGTGCACTGCCACAATGTTGGGGTTGAGGTGCACTACCACAATGTTGGGGTTGAGGTGCACTACCACAATGTTGGGGTTGAGGTGCACTGCAACAATGTTGGGGTTGAGGTGCACTGCCACAATGTTGGGGTTGAGGTGCACTACCACAATGTTGGGGTTGAGGTGCACTGCCACAATGTTGGGGTTGAGGTGCACTTCCACAATGTTGGGGTTGAGGTGCACTCCACAATGTTGGGGTTGAGGTGCACTGCCACAATGTTGGGGTTGAGGTGCACTGCCACAATGTTGGGGTTGAGGTGCACTGCCACAATGTTGGGGTTGAGGTGCACTGCCACAATGTTGGGGTTGAGGTGCACTGGCACAATGTTGGGGTTGAGGTGCACTGCCACAATGTTGGGGTTGAGGTGCACTGCCACAATGTTGGGGTTGAGGTGCACTACCACAATGTTGGGGTTGAGGTGCACTGCCACAATGTTGGGGTTGAGGTGCACTACCACAATGTTGGGGTTGAGGTGCACTGCCACAATGTTGGGGTTGAGGTGCACTGCCACAATGTTGGGGTTGAGGTGCACTGCCACAATGTTGGGGTTGATGGACACTGTGTCGGGGTTATTAATGGTCTTTATGCTGTGTTTTTTTATTTAGCTGAATCTGCGAATTTTATTAATAAAGCAATGATAGTTTAACTTAACCAAATTTTCTTAACTCTATTGGTACTAATTTTATATTTTGATTTAAAAAATAATCTACACAATTAATACTTAATACCTTGTTAACTTCACTGTGTTATTTACCTAACAAATTCTAACATATCCACAAGCAGTGGACAACGAAAGAGATTTGAAATGCATAACAATTCGCAAACAGGCGTAGAGACAATGATGGAAATAAGTTTATGATAATTTAATAATAAACAAACTCAATTAAATATATTTTTTTCATTAGGTTTATAATGATTTTTGCGAAATTATTGCATACATAAATTTTCGCTTGCCCTATTCGGCAAGAAGTGGGTTGCTGTTAAAACTATAATCGCTAGTTTTACACACACACACACACACACACACACACACACACACACACACACATACATATATATAAATATATGTTCTCTGTATGGACACATAAAATGAACGCTGAAATTGCTGTGAAAAACATTTCCATGGGTTTGTGTACACTTCAGAATTTATTCACTTGTCACGTATTATATGTTGTATATAATTTAAAACGAACAATGGTTTGGTAAATATTAGACTATTGCCCACTCAGGTGATTCAACTCCAGCTGCATACCATCACTCTGGCATCTTGAATTAAGATGGATTATTATGACAGCTTAAAATGTAAATTGATTTTATTTGATAAATAATATTAATCCTAATTTTATTACTATAAATAAAATTTTGACAAAATATAATACGAATTTTATTTGCTCGGAAGGTAGGGTAAGATGACCTTAAAAATTTTGATATTCCAATAATCTTTTGTATTTTGCTTTAACAAATGAAACAAATAAGCATATGCATTCCTAAACAATGAGATATTAAGATAATTTTTATGTATGAGCACCAGTCAGGTGTCTTGGTTTGCGAAACGTTCTGCCTAGGCCGTAGGCTTCTTCAGTAGAATATAGATTTGATAGCAGAAGCAGTTAAGAGGTAAGAATGTAATCAGTCTATGACTCCAGAAGAACGTTTCAGGTTGTATTGATGTTGGTAGAATTACCCACAATATGATAACGGCTTGACAAGGCTCCTGGAGAGCGAAACGTTGCCACAATAAAATGTCACATTAGTTGCATTTGTGTCCTTTTAACTGACAACTTTTCAGGTGGTCAGCCTGGAAATGTGTCCAGCACCTTTGTCTGGAACTTTGTCATGAATAATGAATATTTTTCAAGCAGAGGAATACATTTTATACAACGGCTCTCATTTTTTACTTTTTTTGGAGGTAGGGGGGGGGGTTGTTAAGGGCAGATGTTTTTTGGAAAATTTTCACGCTTCCCCTAACTTATTTTTCTCTGAGATCAAAAAGAGGTATTATAATATTGCCACTACTGGCACTCACAAAAAATGTTTCCAACTTATTTCTTTTATTCCTTTGTTTATTTGCTGATCTTCATGAAACTTATTTGTATTCATATTTAACATACTAAAAATCTAAGCAAAACACTGAATGAAATGGGATGAAAAAAAAACAACGCTAGATGTCGTTAATTAAAGTCTTGTATGTGCAGAACAACCTGACCATTGCTACTACTTCTGAAGGGATAATTAACTCCTCGTTCTGTTGCAACTGTTGCAACTCAGTGTTGCACTACCTGAGTGTTTTCTTAAGCAGCCAATAGAATTTGCTCACACTTGTCCTCTAGGTGGCAAGTTGTGTAAAATATCTACTTGGCCTCAGCTGACGACCTCTCATGTTAGGAATTGCTACAATTATCATTTAATTGGCAAACCACATCAATCTCGTAAAGCATTTCCTCATACGTCCATTCCTGCTTTAGGAGAGCTATTCTTCGACACATTATTGTCTATGGTGGCTCCTCTTCAGAGGACGAAGCCTAGCAATTATGCAATGATCAACTCAGGCTGTACTGAAGCTGTTACTATGAGGAAGACTCGAGTCATTGTTGGGACACTTATACATTTCTTCTCTTATTCTGGGCTTTCTATACAGATTCTGTCCTATCAAGGATCAAAGTTCACATCTTAAGTTTTTTTAGGGAGGTTTTATTGCACCTGGAGATCAGTTCTGTTTTCTGCACCACACTTATCACCCTCAGTTCCAACCAGACACTAAAGTTTATAACTGGGACGACGGTCTGCCGTTATTTCTGTTTTCTGTCACTCAATTTCTGGTGTTTGATAGAATATATAGTAAATACCGGCAGTGAAAATTGTCGAAGCATTATTACATTTTTAATTATTTAACAGTACCTTCTAATAGTTATCACAGATATGAATACAGCCATTTAATAATCATTGCTTTGCGTAACTGTATTAATTAATATGCCTGACAACTCTATAGTAAGATACATTTACTCAACTGCTAAACTAAATCAATTTATTTGTATAATGATTTATTTTAATAATTTTCCTCTTCTATTATATGAATTATAACTATTGATATTTAACTGCACCTTATTAATCATTGAACTTTGGTAATTATTTATATTACTGCAAGCATACAGGCTCAGTGAAAAATATTTAGCACTGATCACCCAGACTGTTAGCGCTGGAACCATGTGGCTTAATATACCACATAGTCCTAGGAAATTATTTCAAACCTTGATCCAGTTATGTATGTTTGATAGTGCAAAGCTTGTACTCACTGATGACGCACTCAACAAATTTAAGCAAATCCCAGTGTTTATAACACTATCTTGGAGTGATCACATCGACTCCAGGCTGAGGGACTGATTACCTCAAACCCCTTTTCTTCAGCCGATTCTCTGCATGGGACTGAACACACCACTTAATGGCTAAACGTGTCCAGAATAAAGATTTCCAAGTGTTTCAAAAGTGTCGGTTTACAAACCCTTTATTGTAACTGTCAGATACAGCAACATGGGATCTTGATCCGGGAATTCTTCAATGCTTGCCTAAGCTATTGGCCCGACCTGCTTCCACTAGTGGAAGTAGTAGTATATAAGCCCCATCTTCGCGAATATGCTGCAGTTTTACCAAGATTTATGGGCTGAATACATCGACTCGACGCTGGGGGACTGAGTACCCCAAACACCCCATTTTCCACAATTTATCTTCATTTGACTGAAAAAGCCACTGACTGGCAAAACGTTACCAATATAAAGATTCCCAAATGTTTTCCACAGGAGTCTTATTTCTCAAAGGGTCTATGGCCTAGGAAACTGCTTCTTAGCTCTCCAATTACTCCGTAAGAGAGAGTGAAGACCTCAACCGACGTTAGTGCAGTATTCGTTCTGATTGTGCCTCGTTAGTTTTTATTTATTATACTGGTTCTGTGAAGCTCTTCTTTACAATCAGTTCTTCATTAAGAAGATTATTGATGGTCAGGCTGGCACTGCGACAATTGTGATCTCCAGGTGACTGTTAAGAATGCTTCTCAAATCAAGGACTTTCTGATACCGAATTGTTTCATTGTTACGATCTAGAGACTTCCACACTCGTCACTTCTCTAAATATGTAGTGGATATGGATGTAGATGACATTGACAGTGAAAGTAACGATCAAGAAGTCATTGATGAAAGTTTCATGACCAAATGGTTGTGGATATACGAAAGAGGATTCCTCTAGTTTGTTTGACCTTCGGTAAAGCGACCCTTACTGACTACATTAGAGGTTAAGCGACCTCTCGCTGACTACATTAGCATTGGATACCTCCGTGTCGAGGTTAAAGTATTTGCACCTAAGCCACCTGCACTGTTTCTGGTGCTAGCAATGTGGTCATGGTTAAAAGGATCGGCATGTTAATTACATTGCTGGAACACAGACTCTCCTGACTCGTGCTTCGTCCTAACCTTCCTGTTCACTTTTCTTCATCTGCTGCTTCTATTGTCACTCTACCTAAGGCTTCTCTCACTGCTCATTCTTCTGGTCTTTCTGTATGTCCAAAGGAGTGAAAGCAAGACTCGCTCCATACCCACGCCACTTATTATTTAATGAGCCTGGAAAGTATCTTTAATACCTTCAGCAGTAAACACTTTGTCATCGCTGCATTGTTGAACATTCAAAAGCGTTTGACATAACATAACAACCCGAATACGAGATAAACTTTACGTTATTGGATTAAGAGGCCATCTATCCGGATTTATTGAAAACTCTACGAACGACAGACTTTCTCTGTCCTTCTCCGCCCCGAGAAACCTTAAGTATTCACTGTATTTTGTATTGTCTGTTTACATTTTGTTTGATGCAATTTGCTCTAGAATCTGTCCAGCGCTTGACAAGGCATTGGGAGTTTAAAATTTTCACTGCTAAACTGATCGAAATTGTGTTTATTAATTTTGTTTTCCCTGGCATCGTTACTCTAACCAGTAGTGAGAATGTGATACCGGTGTAACCTTCACTGACAACGTGCACTCAGCCTCAGGTCTAGTCTCGTGGTACTCAGTGTTCATTAAGAACTGCAAGAAACCCCTTTCAAGTGCCTTAAGTATGCTATGGAGAGGGTGCAAAGACACGGGTGCAATCCCAGTGTCACTAAAAACAACAGTTATAGCCCCCCTCCATAAAGGTGGCAGCAAAGCAATAGCAAAGAACTATAGACCAATAGCTCTAACGTCTCACATCATAAAAATCTTTGAAAGAGTTCTAAGAAGCCTTATCGCAAATCACTTGGATTCTCAACAATTGCACAATCCATGGCGACATGTTTAGAGCAGGTTTATACTGCCTTTCGCAACTACTGGACCACAATGATATGGTCTTGGATGCACTGGAGGACAAACAGAATGCAAATGTAGTATACTCAGATTTTGCAAAAGCCTTTGACAAGTGCGATCATGGTGGAATAGCACACAAAATGCGTGCTAAAGGTATAACTGGCAAAGTTGGCAGATGGATCTTCAATTTTCTGACCAACACAAAGATTAATAGTAAACAAAGTTAAGTCGGAGGCTGCCACAGTGAAACGCTCTGTTTCCCAAGGCACAGTACTCGCCCCCCATCCTGTTCCTCATCCTGATATCGGACATAGACAGAAATGTAAAAAATAACACCGTGTCATCCTTTCCAGACGATACTAGAATCAGCATGAGAATGTCACCCATTGAGGACACGGTAAATCTTCAATCAGATACAAACCAAGTGTTCCACTGGGTAACAGAAACCAATATGATGTTCAATGAGGACAAATTTCAACTACTCCGTTATGAAAAACTGGAGGAAATAATAGCTAGAACTGAGTTTACTACAAACTCTAATCACATAATCGAGCAAAAAAAAGTAGTATGAAGGACCTGGGAGTGTTAATATCAGAGGATCTCACCTTCAAGGATCACAACAGTGTCACTATCAGATATGCGAGAAAAAATATAGGATGGATAATGAGAACCTTCAAAGCAAGAGATGCTAAGCGAATGATGATCCTTTCTAAATCACTTGTTCTCTCTAGGCTGGAATACTGGTAAACACTAGCAGCTCCATTCAAGGCAGGTGAAATCGCAGATCTAAAACATGTACAGAGAACTTTTACTGCACATATAAGTTCCGTCAAAGACCTTAGTTACTGGGAACGCTTGGAAATACTTTACCTGTGCTTACTGGAGCGCAGGCAAGAGAGATACATAATAATATACACCTGGAAAATCCTAGAGGGACTGGTCCCAAATCTGCACACAGAAATCACTCCCTACGAAAGCAAAATACTGGGCAGATGGTGCAATATATACCACCAATGAAAAGTAGGGGCGCCATTAGTACACTAAGAGAAAACACAATTAGTGTCCGTGGCCCAACCCTGTTCAACAGCCTCCCACCAGGTATAAGGGGAATTACCAATAGACCCCTGACTGTCTTCAAGAGGTAGCTGGACCTGATCAGCCGGGCTGTGGTTTGTACGTTGGACTACATGCGGCCAGCAGTAACAGCCTGGTCGATCAGGCTATGATCCACCAGGAAGCCTGGTCAAGGACTGCGCCGCGGAGGCATTGATCCCCCGGAACACCCTCCAGGTAGACTCCAGTCAGGTAGGAAGCTAGGTTCTTATGCTTGCACTGCGAAAGCAAGATCACTTGAATAAAATCCTATTGAAATCCTAGGCAAATGTTGCGGTCAGATTTCAATTTCCTGTAGCGCTAGTGAGGGGCCGACAGAGTATCTTATTAATTGTGTATTATGATTTGATTAGATCTAAATAAGGCTATGGCTGACTGATACATGTATCAGTAAACGACGCTTCCTCGAGGTGGTTGGATGTGATACAGTATGTATGTCTGCGTGTGTGTCTTCAAGCATTGAGGTGCACCTGGGATGAGAGAGCCAAGATAAAAGCAAACCTTCCTCTAAGAAGTCATCAATGAAAGACACTGTCTAATACTCTTCAACTCGATCGCTAGCGCACTCAACTCACTCTGAGGTCCTGATATCGAATCTCCTTCGGTTTGGCTGGAAAACATCAGGGACGTGTTTTCATAAGACACCTGCTGTCCATGTCACTGTTCACCCATCAGTTTAAAATGGGTACCTGGGTGTTAGTCGACTGGTGTGGGTCGCATCCTGGGACAAAACTGACCTAATTTGCGGGAAATGCTCAGCATAACAAGGATCTTTCTATATAGTAGTATGTCATTGATGTCAGCTATGGTCTGTATACCTTGTACATGTACTTGTAGTAAATAAAGATATTATTATTATTACATACAGTTTCTTCACTGTCTCCGCCAACCTGTCAAGCGTCCGCCATCTTACTGACTGATGTAGATATGCTGATGAAAGAAGAGACAGCGCCATTGAAGCCACCCAAGATTAAAGGCCTCACTTCATGGCTCTCAACGTAAAAGCAATTTTAGCCGGAGTAGAAGGTGCAACAGATCTTAGGTAGAATATTCATCCGTTACCTCATTCACCTTCACCGAGTGAATGTTCCCTCAGCTATAATAGCGAGTGAATGTTCCCTCAGCTATAATAGCGAGTGAATGTTCCCTCAGCTATAATAGCGAGTGAATGTTCCCTCAGCTATAATAGCGAGTGAATGTTCCCTCAGCTATAATAGCGAGTGAATGTTCCCTCAGCTATAATAGCGAGTGAATGTTCCCTCAGCTATAATAGCGAGTGAATGTTCCCTCAGCTATAATAGCGAGTGAATGTTCCCTCAGCTATAATAGCGAGTGAATGTTCCCTCAGCTATTGAACTTGATCTTGAACTTGATTTGACCTGAGCGTCGGTAAGATGGGGGAGGAAGAAGGATGGGTAAGTATGGAAACGTGGGAAATGGTTGGGTGGGGGAGGGGAGGTGAGGGTTATAAAGGTAAGTGGCCTAACCATTTTGGCGCAATATAATAGGTGTGTGTGTATGTAGAGTTATACATAAGTTAATTTTATGAGGTGGGTATGCCTCGTGCCCATCAGCTGCACACAGCTATACTGATGTATCACAGCATGCCACTGAGTTGGAAGAATGCATACGATTGGTAATATTTTTTTTTTTTTTTTTTTTTTTTTTTTTTGAGGTCAGAGGCAAGGCTGCTGCAACAGGTGGTAGTTGCTGGGCTTTCAATGTTGTTGGTGGTTAGCCCGGAGCTGGTTAAGCAGTTTCTGCTGCAACAGGTGGTAGTTGCTGGGCTTTCAATGTTGTTGGTGGTTAGCCCGGAGTTGGTCAAGCAGTTTCTGAGGTGGTGTCCTATAGTAGGAGGTTCGTGGGGGTTACAATGTTAGTTGTAAGATGTAGTTTGATAAAGGTAGGTCACCCATAGATGGGGAGCATTTATCTTCGTTGTTGGACGTAGACTGGGTCCGGTGGTATCCACTCTACTGGATCAACGGGGAGATCACACAGGATTCTTGGTCGTGGGTAGTTGTCATTGTGAATAAAACGTCTAACTCTTTGTTGCAGAGTCATTCTTTGGGTTCGGTGGAGGGGGGGGGGGTTGATGACATAGTCGGTGGTGTTAACTGGTTGGGGGGTTCTCTATCAGGTACATAGAGTTCTTGCATGTCATATAGCTGTCTCTTCGTTAGTTTGTCTATCCTGACATTAATTGCAGCGATTTCGTGTTGTATATGCAGGTCTTCCATCCTGATTCTATCCCTGAGTCTGGTCCCAGTGATAAAGCGGAGGGCTCTGTTCTGGACACGTTGAAGCCGCAGCATGTTGGTTTTAGTTGTTAGTGATAGGGGTACGCAAGGGTACTCCAGCAAAGGTCTGATCATCATCTTGTAGAGGTGCTTCTTGATGTGGGGGCATCATTGAATCTGAATAGTTGGCTGAGGCGGCTTTAGCTAGGTTCACTTTTTTAAAGATGTGAGAAGTGGAGTGAATTAATCTGTCGATCTCATATCCCAAGATCTTGTTTGGGTTTCTGATATCGACACGTGACCCTCTTATGGAGATACCTCCTTTTTCTTCTATGGTAGATGGGAGACAGCCGATGGTGCTGATGAGGAGTTTTTCTGGATTAGTCGTGATTCTCCACTTTTTCTCCCAGTTAGCTGTTCTTCGTAATTCCCCATTCATTTTCGCTATTACTCTCCTGTATTTTGTTGCACCTGATAGGGATGTGGATGACACTACATGGATAACGTCGTCTGCAAATTGGGTGATGATGGTATCATTGTGTTCAGGTTGTGGGAGGTCATTTACATAAATATTGAAGAGTATGGGGCTAAGGCATGATCCTTGTGGTACTCCAGCTGTTGGGGTGAATGGTACTGCAGATTTGTCATTAAAGGTGGGGATCCCTCAGCTATAGTTTACCAAAACATATATTGTTTTCACTGGCAAACTCTTTGCCATACTGAGCCAACGATTTTACATCACTTTAAAAAAACATCTTTTTTATATGTTCTTCCAATTCCATGCCTGCACAAGATAAATGACAATATTGTTAACACACTAAACTCATGGGTTCGTGCTCATTGTAACATCTTTGGCAATGACTAGGCCGATACCATCGCTAAGTCGGCCTCACAGCTTGAATGACTAGGCCGATACCATCGCTAAGTCGGCCTCACAGCTTGAATGACTAGGCCGATACCATCGCTAAGTCGGCCTCACAGCTTGAATGACTAGGCCGATACCATCACTAAGTAGGCCTTACAGCTTGAGGGGGGTTTCTTGGGTGCCCCGAGAGCCAGGGTCATTGCTCTCCTCGGGAAAGAAATCACTAAACCTTCTGCCACAAAGGAAGTGGACCAACTAACTGGGCTATTCTCAATAAGATCAAACCCACCATCGCAGACTGGCGCCAACGCACGCAACGTCTCAGTTAAGCCTACCTTATCCACATCAAGATGCATTATAGCAGAATATCTGCGACTTCCTTACCTCCTGTACCCTCTATGACCTTCCTCGCCCCCCGCCTCTTCTCCGTCTCTGTGAAGAGAATCACCTCCATTCACAGCAGGCGACCTCCTCTCTGACGATTACCCACATATCGTCAACTCCGTGATTCACGCTCTCAAAGCGACAGTTCTGATTGATGTGCTGTATTGTATGTCTTCGTGATCATACATATTCGTAAAACTGTAGGCAATGCACTTGCCTGTCCAGTCTCGTGCCTCGTGGTCTCTTCCATGTTTTCATCTATAACATAAGCTGCCTGTATTAAAATAAATATTTTTTCTGACAAAAATAAATTTTAACAGTAGCTACACCATGCGTCATACTCTGATGACTCCCTACACCATGCGCTACTATGACTCCCCATGTCATGATGACTCCCTACACCATGCGTCATATCTGATGACTCCCTACACCATGCGTCATACTCTGATGACTCCTACACCATGCGTCATACTCTGATGACTCCCTACACCATGCGTCATACTCTGATGACTCCCTACACCATGCGTCATACTCTGATGACTCCTACACCATGCGTCATACTCTGATGACTCCCTACACCATGCGTCATACTCTGATGACTCCCTACACCATGCGTCATACTATGATGACTCTCCTACACCATGCGTCATACTCTGATGACTCCCTACACCATGCGTCATACTCTGATGACTCCCTACACCATGCGTCATACTCTGATGACTCCCTACACCATGCGTCATACTCTGATGACTCCCTACACCATGCGTCATACTATGATGACTCCCTACACCATGCGTCATACTCTGATGACTCCCTACACCATGCGTCATACTCTGATGACTCCCTACACCATGCGTCATACTCTGATGACTCCCTACACCATGCGTCATACTCTGATGACTCCCTACACCATGCGTCATACTCTGATGACTCCCTACACCATGCGTCATACTCTGATGACTCCCTACACCATGCGTCATACTATGATGACTCCCCTACACCATGCGTCATACTCTGATGACTCCCCTACACCATGCGTCATACTCTGATGACTCCCTACACTATGCGTCATACTCTGATGACTCCCCTACACCATGCGTCATACTCTGATGACTCCCCTACACCATGCGTCATACTATGATGACTCCCCTACACCATGCGTCATACTCTGATGACTCCCCTACACCATGCGTCATACTCTGATGACTCCCCTACACCATGCGTCATACTCTGATGACTCCCCTACACCATGCGTCATACTCTGATGACTCCCCTACACCATGCGTCATACTCTGATGACTCCCCTACACCATGCGTCATACTCTGATGACTCCTACACCATGCGTCATACTCTGATGACTCCCTACACCATGCGTCATACTATGATGACTCCCTACACCATGCGTCATACTCTGATGACTCCCTACACCATGCGTCATACTCTGATGACTCCCTACACCATGCGTCATACTCTGATGACTCCCCTACACCATGCGTCATACTCTGATGACTCCCCTACACCATGCGTCATACTCTGATGACTCCCCTACACTGACGCTCCTCACTACCTAGCTTCTAAGTGGTCATGTGTCAAAGCATCAACAACGAACGTCTCTGTTACTCTCTCAGCACTGGACATACACATCCAGAGGTGTATTTCTCTCAGTGTATACATGCTCAGTGTTTATTAGACATTGTTTTAGGGATTCAGATATTCTTGTCAGGTGGTGAAAAGCTTATGGGCAGCTGCAATGACCCTAATGAATCTATGGGATTTACTTCCCATTAACTATGCTTTTCTCAGCGAATGTATGTTAATAGTTTACTTTATTCCCAAATTTAGGGAGTAAAATCTTATCCAGTGGTGAAAACATCTGGAGCAATTAAATCACTCTAGTGCAGTCAGTGACCCTTAAACCCCAATGAGCAACCAATCTTCTCTCACAAGATATATACTCCGAGAAGTGCAGTTCTTTCTGTGAGAATATTCTTATAGCCTTTAATTCCCGTTTAACAGTTCAATGTATCTGCCTTCATGACCCTATTGTAGTCGGTAGATTAAAACCCCATTAACTAACCCTATCACATATCTCAGCTCTCAGCATATATACTCAGAGAGGTGTACTTCTCTCAGAATATATAAACAGAGAGGTATACTTCTCTCAGGATATATGCACAGAGAGGTGTACTTCTCACAGGATATATACACAGAGAGGTGTACTTCTCTCAGGATATATACACAGAGAGGAGTACTTCTCACAGGATATATACACAGAGAGGTGTACTTCTCTCAGGATATATACACAGAGAGGTGTACTTCTCTCAGGATATATACACAGAGAGGAGTACTTCTCTAAGGATATATACACAGAGAGGTGTACTTCTCTCAGGATATATACACAGAGAGGTGTACTTCTCTCAGGATATATACACAGAGAGGTGTACTTCTCTCAGGATATATACACAGAGAGGTGTACTTCTCTCAGGATATATACACAGAGAGGTGTACTTCTCACAAGATATATACACAGAGAGGTGTACTTCTCTCAGGATAAATACACAGAGAGGTGTACTTCTCACAGGATATATACACAGATAGGTGTACTTCTCACAGGATATATACAAGAGAGGTGTATTTCTACAGGATATATACACAGAGAGGTTTACTTCTCCAGGATAAATACACAGAGATGTGTACTTTCACAGGACATATACACAGAGAGGTGTACTTCCCAGGATAAATACACAGAGAGGTGTACTCCCAGGATATATACACAGAGAGGTGTACTTCTCACAGGATATATACAAAGAGAGGTGTACTTCTCACAGGATATATACACATTGAGGTGTACTTTTCACAGGATATATACACATTGAGGTGTACTTCTCTCAGGATATATACACAGAGAGGTGTACTTCTCTCAGGATATATACACAGAGAGGTGTACTTCTCTCAGGATATATCAGAGGGTGTAAAAAAAAAAAAAAAAAAAAAAAAAAAAAAAAAAAAAAAAAAAAAAAAAAAAAAAAAAATATCACAGAGAGGTGTATTCTTCAGGAGGATTCAGATTATACATGAGGTGTACTTCTCTCAGGATATATACACAGAGAGTGTACTTCTCTCAGGATATATACACAGAAGTGTACTTCTCCAGGATATATACACAGAGAGGTGTACTTCTCTCAGGATATATACACAGAGAGGTGTACTTCTCACAGATATATAACAGAGAGTGTACTTCGGATATATACACAGAGAGGATTTAAGGATTTACACAGAGGTGTACTTCTCTCAGGATATATACACAGATAGGTGTACTTCTCACAGGATATATACACAAGAAGGAGGGTGTATTCTCACAGGATATATACACAGAGGTGTACTTCTCCAGGATATATACAAGAGAGTGTATTCTCACAGGATATATACACAGAGAGGTTACTTCTCTCAGGATAAATACACAGAGAGTGTACTTCTCACAGGAATATACACGGAGAGGTGTACTTCTCCAGGATAAATACACAGAGAGGTGTACTCTACACAGGATATATACACAAGAGGTGTACTTCTCCAGGATATATACAAAGAGAGGTGTACTTCTCACAGGATATATACACAGAGGTGTACTTCCCAGGATATATATCATGAGGTACTTCTCAGATAATACACAGAGGGTGTACTTCTCAGGATATATACACAGAGGGTGTACTTCTCTCAGGATATATACACAGAGAGGTGTACTTCTCTCAGGATATATACACAGAGAGGTGTACTTCTCACAAGATATATACACAGAGAGGTGTACTTCTCTCAGGATAAATACACAGAGAGGTGTACTTCTCACAGGACATATACACAGATAGGTGTACTTCTCACAGGATATATACAAAGAGAGGTGTATTTCTCACATGATATATACACAGAGAGGTTTACTTCTCTCAGGATAAATACACAGAGATGTGTACTTCTCACAGGACATATACACAGAGAGGTGTACTTCTCTCAGGATAAATACACAGAGAGGTGTACCTCACACAGGATATATACACAGAGAGGTGTACTTCTCACAGGATATATACAAAGAGAGGTGTACTTCTCACAGGATATATACACATTGAGGTGTACTTTTCACAGGATATATACACATTGAGGTGTACTTCTCTCAGGATATATACACAGAGAGGTGTACTTCTCTCAGGATATATACACAGAGAGGAGTACTTCTCTAAGGATATATAAACAGAGAGGTGTACTTCTCTCAGGATATATACACAGAGAGGTGTACTTCTCACAGGATATATGCACAGAGAGATGTACTTATCTCAGGATAAATACACAGAGAGGTGTACTTCTCTCAGGATATATACACAGAGAGGTGTACTTCTCACAGGATATATACACAGAGAGGTGTACTTCTCACAGGATATATACACAGAGAGGTGTACTTCTCTCAGGATATATACACAGAGAGATGTACTTCTCACAGGATATATACACAGAGAGGTGTACTTCTCTCAGGATATATACACAGATAGGTGTACTTCTCACAAGATATAAACACAGAGAGGTGTACTTCTCTCAGGATAAATACACAGAGAGGTGTACTTCTCACAGGATATATACACATATAGGTGTACTTCTCACAGAATATATACAAAGAGAGGTGTATTTCTCACAGGATATATACACAGAGAGGTTTACTTCTCTCAGGATAAATACACAGAGATGTGTACTTCTCACAGGACATATACACGGAGAGGTGTACTTCTCTCAGGATAAATACACAGAGAGGTGTACCTCACACAGGATATATACACAGAGAGGTGTACTTCTCACAGGATATATACAAAGAGAGGTGTACTTATCACAGGATATATACACATTGAGGTGTACTTCTCACAGGATATATACACATTGAGGTGTACTTCTCTCAGGATATATACACAGAGAGGTGTACTTCTCTCAGGATATATACACAGAGAGGTGTACTTCTCTCAGGATATATACACAGAGAGGTGTACTTCTCACAATATATATACACAGAGAGGTGTACTTCTCTCAGGATAAATACACAGAGAGGTGTACTTCTCACAGGATATATACACAGATAGGTGTACTTCTCACAGGATATATACAAAGAGAGGTGTATTTCTCACAGGATATATACACAGAGAGGTTTACTTCTCTCAGGATAAATACACAGAGATGTGTACTTCTCACAGGACATATACACAGAGAAGTGTACTTCTCTCAGGATAAATACACAGAGAGGTGTACCTCACACAGAATATATACACAGAGAGGTGTACTTCTCACAGGATATATACAAAGAGAGGTGTACTTCTCACAGGATATATTCACATTGAGGTGTACTTCTCACAGGATATATACACATTGAGGTGTACTTCTCTCAGTATATATACACAGAGAGGTGTACTTCTCTCAGGATATATACACAGAGAGGTGTACTTCTCTCAGGATATATACACAGAGAGGTGTACTTCTCTCAGGATATATACACTGAGAGGTGTACTTCTCACAAGATATATACACAGAGAGGTGTACTTCTCTCAGGATAAATACACAGAGAGGTGTACTTCTCACAGGATATATACACAGATAGGTGTACTTCTCACAGGATATATACAAAGAGAGGTGTATTTCTCACAGGATATATACACAGAGAGGTGTACTTCTCTCAGGATAAATACACAGAGAGGTGTACCTCACACAGGATATATACACAGAGAGGTGTACTTCTCACAGGATATATACACACTGAGGTGTACTTTTCACAGGATATATACACAGAGAGGTGTACTTCTCTCAGGATATATACAGAGAGGTTTTTTTTTAATAACACATCGGCCGATTCCCACCAAGGCAGGGTGGCCCGAAAAAGAAAAACTTTTATTATCATTCATTCCATCACTGTCTTGCCAGAGGGGTGCTTTACACTACAGTTATAAAACTACAACATTAACACCCCTCCTTCAGAGTGCAGACACTGTACTTCCCATCTCCAGGACTCAAGTCCGGCCTGTCGGTTTCCCTGAATCCCTTCATCACACTCCAACAGCACATCAAGTATTAAAAACCATTTTTCTCCATTCACTCCTATCATATACGCTCACACATGCATTCTGGAAGTCCAAGCCCCTCGTACAAAAAACCTCCTCTACCCCCTCCCTCCAACCTTTCCTAGGCCGACCCCTACCCCGCCTTCCCTCCACTACAGATTTATACACTCTCGATGTCATTCTGTTTCGTTCCATTCTCTCTACATGTCCGAACCACCTCAACAACCCCTCCTCAGCTCTCTGGATAATAGTTTGGGTAATCCCGCACCTCCTCTTAATTTCCAAACTCCGAATTCTCTGCATTATATTCACACCACACATTGACCTCAGTCATGACATCTGCATTGTCTCCAGCCTTCTCCTCGTTGCAACATTCATCACCCATGCTTCACACCCATATAAGAGTGTTGGTATAACTATACTCTCATACATTCCCCTCTTTACTTCCATGGACAAAGTTCTTTGTCTCCACAGACTCCGAAGTACACCACTCACCCTTTTCCCCTCATCAATTCTATGATTCACCTCATCCTTCATAGACACATCTGCTGACATGTCCACTCCCAAGTATCTGAATACATTCCCCTCCTCCATACTCTCTCCCTCCAATCTAATATCCAATCTTTCGTCACCTAATCTTTTTGTTATCCTCATCACCTTACTCTTTCCTATATTCACTTTCAATTTTATTCTTTTACATACCCTACCAAATTCATCCACCAACCTCTGCAACTTCTCTTCAGAATCTCCCAAAAGCACAGTGTCATCAGCAAAAAGCAACTGTGACAAATCCCACTTTGTATTTGATTCTTTATCTTTTAACCCCACACCTCTTGCCAAGACCCTCGCATTCACTTCTCCTACAACCCCATCTATAAATATATTGAAAACCACGGTGACATCACACATCCTTGTCTAATGCCTACTTGTACTGGGAAATAATCTCCCTCTCTCCTACACACTCTAACCTGAGCCTCACTATCCTCATAAAAGCTTTTCACTGCTTTCAATAACCTACCTCCTATTCCATACACCTGCAACATCTGCTACATTGCTCCCCTATCCACCCTATCATACGCCTTTTCCAAATCCATAAATGCCACAAAAAAATCTCTACCCTTATCTAAATACTGTTCACCTACATGTTTTACTGTAAACATTTGGTCTACACACTACCTACCTTTCCTAAAGCCTCCTTGTTCATCTGGTATCCTGCTCTCCGTCTTACTCTTAATTCTTTCAATAATAACTCCACCATACATTTTACCTTTGCCTTGCCAGACTGTGAGAGTGGCATGTCTGTATAACGATCAGCGGATGGAGGGTCGAGCCTCCACTTGTTCTTGAGCTGAATGGCCCACAGGGGTTAAGAGCTTCTCGTAAATATGGTAATTTATAATTTAAGAAAGATTCATATATTCATAACAATGTTACAAAGTTTCCATAGACAAGTTTGAAGGAGAGCATTGAAGAGTAACACTCAAGTGGAATAGTTGGGAGTCTTTATTAAAACGTTTCGCCCACTAAGTGGGCTTCTTCAGTGAGATACAGAGGCAGCAGACGTAGTAGCGAAGCGGTATTTGACTGGAGAAGTCTATTACGAAGGCGAAACGTTTTCGATTTTTTTTCCTAATGCAAAGTCTCTTTTTTTCAAAGCATATTTCTCTGACTGTTTTTAAGACGTTAATTTGAATGCCTTGAACAACACATACGATCCACTCTGGTAATGTTACATTGATGATAAGCGGTCTGTGAAGGTATATCTTTTCTCTCTCATGGGTCACATTGTCTGTGCTGCATTAGTTAAACTTCTTAATTAATAACAGAAGAAATTTTATGCGCCTTATTAGTTCTTATTGATGATAAGGTACATGGGAAGACACTTACAAGGTATCATTGAGATGCTGTGTGAAATACGTTTCTTGAGACTCATAGACAGAGAGAAAGACAATAAGAGAGTCAAGGACAGAGAAACAAAGGAAAGATTTGTTTTGGAGTTATAAGATTTGTACTCAGCTCATTAGTCGGATGGAGGAAAACCCATAAATGAGAGAGTGACTCATGCGGAAGTGTACTTAGTGAACTTAAAAGACGTGAATCTTAATTTGTTGTTTTGGAGGAGGATGTACAAAGAGCCATAGACTAGAGTAAATAAAATACAAGAAAATTGTGAGTTTCAGCCATGATAGCCCTAGAGATCATCCCATGCTTTGGATATACTTATATTCTGACAAACATTATCTTGTACCGATTATAAATTTATATATGTTTTACTTGTCAATCTTATATTGGAAAAACACTGGTCTTGTAGAGGTCTTTCTTGGAACAAGATTACCTCTTTCCCTTGCAAGTCTATTGTTCTTGGCTTATCTCTATTCAGAATCTTAGGAAGAGTAAATAAGAGTGGCTGTTACAGGATCTTAGACTTTGTTCTTTCTTCTTCTTGAATTACCAGTTTTCATTGAATATAATGACAACGTATAAAAACCCAGAATTTTTTAATCACCATTGCAATATTTGTTTGAGAATGAAATGTGTAAAAACGATACATTTTTCTGACTATTTTTTACAATAATGTTTTTGTAACCATTGAAATTATTTAAGATATTTTCGACTGGCCTTCGTAAAATATGTGAAATACGTCTACCTGCTTTCACAATCTATTTCTGAAAATACATCTAAGTCTTTATTGCTACCATGAGACTGTTGGAGAAAGACTCTGGCAACAAACAGAGGCTTAGGAAGGATAGAGTCCACTCCCTGTAAGGAAATAAAAGAATATAATCCCAATGTTTTGCTTGTTATCTATGGCTAAATGGTATGTTTTATTGACCGTTTTTACTGCAATGTCTTTAATATATCTAATTTGACGTAAAATTATATTTTTGCTTGTTTTATTGATCTTTGTTTACTATCATGTTTAATATTTACCAATGAAATTACATAAATATATTTATGTCTGAACAAATTAAAGATATTTACCCCTGGTTAAAATGTGAACAATACTACCTAAGAATTATATCTATGTAAATCTTAGGACGAATAAATTTATAAGATAAATATTATATCATTTTCCCGAAACACCAACACAAACATCTCACCAGGTAAGTGAGAGATTGGTGGTGGTTGCATTGAGGAGGGGGTTAGGTGGGAGGGGTAGAAAGAGGGTCATTGGTGATTGGATAGTTGGTGGGTGGATGGGCTTCGGGGCAGTCTGGGGTTTCTAGACCCTAGGAATTGAAGCAGGGGATGGTGGGTGAGGGTATGGTGGTAAGTGATCTTGATCCGAAGAAATGAAGGTGAAGATTGTGGGTGAAGTGAGGGTGGGGGGTGTTCTTGGGTGAGGCACATTTCAGGCCAGACTATCAAAACTGACAAGGTGCTCATCTCAGTAGTGACTGCACTATCCAGAAGTCTGTTTTCCTAAGACAATGCTAACCATCTTATAAAGTGAGGATAAGAAGAGAGTCAAGGAATTCGATTAGACTCCCAAGTGATATGAAGCGTATGTGGCACTATTTCAGTTCCCAAGTGATATGAAGCGTATGTGGCACTATTTCAGTTCCCAAGTGATATGAAGTACATGAATGTTACTGCAAATATTGGCACAAAATCTCTGCGCCTGACAGGTCGACCTATTAATTTTCTTCCTCTGAGTCTTCTGTATTTCCTGCTTTAGTTTGTCTCCATCTCAGACTTCTCTTTCTGATTCTCCATCAAGCTTATATCTGTAGCCTTCAGAATAACCATGAGACTAGTCAACATGCCAATCGTGAGTCTTAGCTCGACCAACTTTCATGGATCCACGAAGATAAACTCTGTATAGGGATGGGGTTAGTGATCTCAAAGTCTAATCTCATAACTACTAGCCGGGGTAGGAACTCCCCATAAGGGACTAAAGTGTCAAGAGCATATCACCGTGAAATGTACATTCACTTATATTATAACATTTAGTACTCCTGTGGAATTATCATTGTCTTATGACCAAACAGGTGCAACTGTCATTGTGGTCTGACATACGACTATACTGCATTTCTCTACAAGAGACGCATGTAGCTAACACAATCGTAGATGGTTCAGCTCTGGAGCACTATTGCTCGTATAGAACAGATGACAGGCGAGGAGTCACCATCTTTGTTTACAGCACATTACCGTCAACTGGAGTATTATTGAATTCATATCTTAGTACAGCTGCATTCATAACTAAATTCAGAAACACCTTAAGACAAATAGTAGAGGTAAGGAAATTGCAGATGTAATTTTAAAATATAATCTCCCTTTTATAAACGACGGTGTTGAAACACATGTTGATTATCAGAAAGGAACATTTCAATTGTTGAGTAGTGTCCCAAGGTAATGGCCTCTTCCCAATCTGCATTTCTTATGATTGCATAATTTCTTACTGCTGCAGTCTCCCGGACTGCAGCTAGATTTAACTTCACTTTCACTTCACTTTCTTTGGCAAAGTCAATGGACCTTCCGAGTTAATCGCCTTGAGACAGCACTTTTCCGCCTCCAGTCCAGAAAGGACATCGAGGGTTATTCTCAAGTGCTAATGATATCGATGTTTCTCCAAATAACACTGATACAAAGGACGTTTCCTCCAAATTACATAGTTTCCTGTTGAATTACAGAATGCTGCGAGGAAGACTTTACAGGATGTCCCGATCTCTCTGGGGGTACTTGATGGATGCGTGAATGATGCTTTTGGGGGTCAACGCACTTACGGCCTTGTTAATCAAGGCTTGATCAACCAAGCTGTTACTGGTGGTTGCACTCAACAGTAACAGCGCGACGCGTCAAAAACTGATCTAAAGAATTTCTGAAATTCCCCTCTGAAGACTCTCAGAAGGTTGATGGTGATTACCCACATGCCTGAACGTTAGGAGGTAAACAACAGAGGACCTCTGACACTCATCGACTTCTCTCTTAGTGAATTCGTCACGCTACGCCTCTTGCTTTCATTTTAAGTGATTTCGGTGTGCATGGTTGGGATCAGACCCTGCAGGATTTTCTATGTGTAATTTACAATGGAATTTTCTCGCCTACGTTCCAAAGAAAACAGTTAAAAAAATCAGGCGCTCCGAGTAGTTCAGTTGTTTGACTGAATGTATACTGGCGGTGATTGTTTTCGTTGTTTTTTTTATAGCTCAGGAATCTAACCTGTATTGAAGGGGTGGCAGCGCTGTATGACCCCAGTGGGTTTAGCATGCAGCAGTATTCCAGCCCAAGAACAATGCAAACCATCACTTTGTAAAACTTAACTGTTGTAAAATTTTTTAAGCCACTCAGAAGAGGGTTTCTCCAGTTAAAAACAGAATCTAAAACTGGGAATTGCTATATAAAAGTGAGAAAAGGAGGTCTGTCCCTTCAAGTAGTTGCTTGAACCTTCCCTTAGTTACTGTCGACCATCATTTAAAGTTGATGCCAACTGGATAAATGTCAAGTAATTAACAACAGCCAATGAGAAAGGAAGAAAAGGCCTACTGTACCTCCAGAATTTTATGGTCTCACCAAAAATGTCGCAGGAAATGAAAAATATTTAAATGCTGATGAGAGGCTTCTGCGTCTCCCAGGCCGAGCTCGTGGTACGTCAGTGAGCTCAGGTACGTCAGTGAGCTCAGGTACGTCAGTGAGCTCAGGTGAAATTGAACTTTAATTACAACCATCAATAGATAAAGGAGCTCAATAAAGGAACTCCCTCAAAAGAAAAAAAAAAAAAAATCAGACCCTCCTATAAGGTCCAAGAACTGGAGATCAAAACTTTTAAGAAACCCAGAAACATTCGCTCAATATTCTTATAAATGCTGCTTATCTAAATTTGACATAATTCAACACATTATAAAATGGCAATTTCTTACTTAATGTCAATATTTGTTTCTTTACTGAAAAAAACACCACCTAGCCTCAGCAGCACAGGAAGGAACATATTCAGTGCTTCCAAATATATATATATATATATATATATATATATATATATATATATATATATATATATATGTACAGAGAGAGAGAGTGAACCTTGTTACACGCAGTATGTACAAATAAGAGTAAGTGTAGACAGTGAAGAGACTCCATCTGAACTCTCTGCTGACTATTGGGAACTTGAATCTATTGCACTTAACTAGGTACACATTAATGAGTCTTATACAGAACAACAAATTATGGAATGGGAAAGTGAATAATATATTTTATACTATTAAAATTTATTATTACTTATTAAAACATTATGCTTGGTCAAAGCGAAGTGGGTTTGATTCTCTGATAATTGGGGTAGATACAAAATACTTCAGATTGGGGAATTTAATTATTGATGAAACTAAATATTCTGACAGTATTAAATAAAGATCTTGGAAGATCACTCCTAGAAGACTAGCCAGACTTCTAACACCTGGTCCCAAGACCTCATATGGGTCCTCAGCAATCTCCACGAGATTGTAATCTCTTAGCTAATTTCTGTGAGCTTATAAAGGCCTCTATACCAACCATAGTTTCTCTTTAGAGAACATCTATGGGAAAAGTGAGCACTTGGTATGCAAAGAGGCTCGATACTCCTGTCAGAACTAGGGAATGAAGGTATCGTGGAATATGCGCTTCTGATATTATATTTACAAAGAGACTGGGAACCAAGTCTCAAGATATCGCTTCTCTTCCCTTTCTCCTCTTTTTAAAAAAGTTGATAAGTAGAGAAATCTGAGATTATCCTCATATATCGGACTATTTTATCCTAAGCTTTCACTCCATCACAAAATTAAATTTCTCAAAAAATACAAAATAAACATCCCAAGAAATTTTATACTTAATCAAATGAACAATAACAAGTTCCAGAACATAAAAGGTTTCTCTTTCTATTTTTTTCTCTTATCAGAAACTGTTATTTTACTTTCAACTTTCTTTTCTTAACAGAACACAGGTGTTAAAATACCTTAACACACTAACATAGATTTTCCTAAACCTTTTCAAGTGGCAGGCATGGCAGTATAATCCTCAGACCATCTAAGTACGACAGCACTTATCACCCCATGGCTCCCTCCCACAGACCCTCACAGTACGACAACATCCCGCACCCTGGTGGCTCCCTGCCACAGACCCTCACAGAACAACACCCCGCACCCCATGGCTCCCTGCCACAGATCCTCACAGTACGACAGCATCCCGCACCCTGGTGGCTCCCTGCCACAGACCCTCACAGTACGACAGCATCCCGCACCCTGGTGGCTCCCTGCCACAGATCCTCACAGTACGACAGCATCCCGCACCCTGGTGGCTCCCTGCCAGAGACCCTCACAGTACAACACCCCGCACCCCATGGCTCCCTGCCACAGACCCTCACAGTACGACAGCATCCCGCACCCTGGTGGCTCCCTGCCACAGATCCTCACAGTACGACAGCACCCGTGGCTCCCTGCCACAGACCCTCACAGTACGACACCACCCCGCATCCTGGTGGCTCCCTGCCACAGACGCTCACAGTACGACACCACCCCGCACCCTGGTGGCTCCCTGCCACAGACCCTCACAGTACGACACCACCCCGCACCCTGGTGGCTCCTGCCACAGACCCTCACAGTACGACAACATCCCGCACCCAGTGGCTCCCTGCCACAAACCCTCACGGTAGGACAGCACCCCGCACCCTGGTGGCTCCCTGCCACAGACCCTCACAGTAGGACAGCACCATTCACCCTGGTGGCTCCCTGCCACAGACCCTCACAGTACGACAGCACCCCGCACCCTGGTGGCTCCGTGTCACATACCCTAACAGTACGACAGCACTCCTCACCCCGGTAGCTCCCTGCCACAGGCCCTCACAGTACGACAGCACCCCTCACCCCGTTGCTCCCTGTCACAGACCCTCACAGTACGACAGCACCCCGCACCCTGGTGGCTCCTGCCACAGACCCTAACAGTACGACAGCACCCTCACCCCGGTAGCTCCCTGCCACAGGCCCTCACAGTACGACAGCACCCCTCACCCCGTGCTCCCTGTCACAGACCCTCACAGTACGACACCACCCGCACCCTGGTGGCTTCCTGCCACAGACCCTCACAGTACGACAACACCCCGCACCCAGTGGATCCCTGCCACAAACCCTCACGGTAGGACAGCACCCCGCACCCTGGTGGCTCCCTGCCACAGACCATCACAGTAGGACAGCACCATTCACCCTGGTGGCTCCCTGCCACAGACCCTCACAGTACGACAGCACCCGCACCCTGGTGGCTCCCTGCCACATACCACATCAACATGTCACGACAGCACCCCTCACCCCGTGGCTCCCTGCCACAGACCCTCACAGTACGAGAGCACACCTCACCCTGTAGCTCACTGCCACAGACCCTCACAGTACGACAGCACCCCTCACCCTGTAGCTCCGTGCCACAGACCCTTACAGTACGGCAGCATCCCTCACCCTTGAAACTCCCCTTCCACAGACCCTCACAGTAGGACAGCACCCCTCACCCCGTGGCTCCCAGCCACTGACCCTCACAGTACGACAGCACCTCTCACCCCGTGGCCCCCTGCCACAGACCCTCACACTACGAAAGCACCCCTCATCCCGGTAGCTCCCTGCCACAGACCCTCACGGTAGGACAGCACCCCTCACCTCTTGGCTCCCTGCCACAGATATTCTCACTACGTCAGCACCCGCACCCCGTGGCTCCCTGCCACAGACTCTCACAGTAGGACAACTCCCAGCACCCTGGTGGTTCCCTGCCACAGACCCTCACAGTAGGACAACACCCCGCATTCTGTTGCTCCCTACCACAGACCCTCACAATAGGACAGCACTCCTCACCCCGGTGGCTCCCTGCCACAGACTCTCACAGTAAGACAGCTCCCCTCACCCCTGCGGCTCCCTGTCACAGACCCTCACAGTAGGACAGCACCCTTCATCCCGGTGGCTCCCTGGCACAGACTCTCACAGTAGGACAGCACCCTGGTGGCTCCCTGCCAGAGACCCTCACAGTATGTTACGCCCTGTCATAGTTTAATGTTAAAATGAAGTTTTTCTCTTAATATTATATGACTCAATATTAGTTATGCATGTTATATTATTTATGTATGTGTTTAGGTAGGTGACTTAAAGAGTAAAGGTGTGAAGTACTGAGCGACTCGTTTGCTCTCCCCCCCCTATACCGAGTAGAGGTCAAACCTAGGCGTTCTACTCAGGTCAAGGAGACCTTCATAGTCTCTCCAAGACTCTCAGTTCTCTCTCATCCCTGTTACGGTGAGCATACCTTAGAAGGCTCTGAGTTCTCTCTCACCCTGGTGTGGTGAGCATACCTCAGAGGCTCTCCGAGACTCTTCCGTTCTCTCACCCTTGGTATGGTGAGCTTACCCTCAACCCTCAGAGGCTCTCCGAAACTCAGTTCGCTCTCACCTCTGGAATGTTGAGCGTACCCTAAAAGTCTCTCTTATTTCCTCAAGTCCTATCTACAGATTAGACATGGTAACTATGGTTCACTATCAAGTTGTGACTTGGAAGCAGTGATAGTGAGTGACCTCCAATACAGTGATTCTCCGTTTAAGTATAGTGATAAGCTCTAACTCGTTATTGACATTGTGAAGTGTTTCCATTAAAAGGAAGTGTCATATATATCCTCTTTACGTGTTATTATATTAAGACGGTACAGATAAATGTAACTTGTGGTGCTTATATAAGGATAAAAGTAAAGGCCTCTTTAAAGTGTGTACACCCTCCTAAGAGTAAGGAGGTTATAATAATCTTTTATTTTACTAAGAGTTCTGAAAACCTTAGTACACCTTAGTACATTCTTAAATAAAATCCTTGTATTACTCAGATAAAGTAGTATTTAGCTACTTCCTAGCACCTGCTGTACTGTTGTTGCGATAAGCACTAAACTAATTAGTGGTCTATAGGCCCTTATCGTAACACAGTAGGACAGCACCCCTCACCCCTTGGCTCCCTGCCACAGACCCTCACAGTAGGACAGCTTCCCGCACCCTTGTGGCTCCCTGCCACAGACCCTAACAGTAGGACAGCCTCCCTCACCCCTTTGCTCCCTGCCACAGACCCTCACAGTAAGACAGCACCCGCACCCCGTGACTCCCTGCCACAGACTCTCACAGTAGGACAGCACCATGCACCCTTGTTTCTCCCTGCCACAGACCCTCACAGTAGGACAGCACCCCACACCCCGTGGCTCCCTGCAACAGACCCTCACAGTAGGACAGTACCCCTCACCCCGTGGCTCCCTGCCAGAGACCCTCATAGTACGACAGCACCCCTCACCCTGGTGGCTCCCTACCACAGACCCTCACAGTACGACAGCACCCCGCACCACAGACTCTCACAGTAAGACAGTACCCATCACCCTGGTGGCTCCCTGCCACAGACTCTCACAGTAGGAGAGCACCCAGCACCCTGTTGGTTCCCTACCACTGACTTTCACAGTAAGACAACACCCCGCACCCTGGTACCTTCCTGCCCAAACCCTCACAGAGGGACAGCACCCCTCACCATTGTACCTCCCTGCCACACACCCTTACAGTTGGACAGCACCCCGCACCCTGGTACCTCCCTGTCACAAATCCTCACAGTAGGACAGCATCTCGCTCCTTGGTACCTCGCTGCGACAAACCCTCACAGTAGGGCAGCAAACCGCTCTCTGGTGGCTCCTGCCACATACCTTCACAGTAGGACAGCACCCCGCACCCTGGTACCTCCCTGCCTCTAACCCTCACAGTAGGACAGCACCCCGCACCCTTGTACCCCCTGCCACAAACCCTTACAGTAGGACAGCACCTGGTACCTCCCTGGGGGGAACACCTTCTCTCCAACACCTTCCATTAAACCATTCATTATTATTCTATCTTATATTTGTATTTTCAATAAACTGCTTAATTCCATTTTCATATAGATTTCAGAACTCTTTGTACACATTATATATATATATATATATATATCTGTCCCTTGAGTATGTGTGTGTGTGTGTGTGTGTGTGTATGTGTTCTTACCTCTCTCTTCTCCATTAGCTTTATCGTATATCTTCTTAAAGCTATGTATGGATCCTGCCTCTACTACATCACTCTCCAGAGTATTCCATTTCCTGACAACTCTATTGCTGAAAAAGAACTTCCTAACATCTCTGTGATTCATCTGAGTCTTCACTTTCTAGTTTTGTGTCTCATCTCTGAAACATCCTGTCCCTATCCACTCTATCAATTCATCTCTGTATTTTATATGCCGTTATCATGTCTTCCCTATCTCTTCTGTCCTCCAGTGTCGTCAGGTTGATTTCCCTTAACCTCTCCTCGTAGGACGTACTCCTTAGCTCCGAGACTAGTCTTGTCGCAAACCCTTGCACTTTCTCTAATTTCTTGACGTGATTGACTAGGTGTGGAGTTCCATACTGGTGCTGTATGCTCCAGTATGAGTCTGACGTACACAGTGTACAGTGTCTAGAATGACTTACTTACATGTCTAAACATTATTCATAGGTTTGCCAGGCACCCTTATGCTGTAACAGTTGGTTGATGCGCGCCACAGGAGATGTGCTCGGTATGATACTCACACCAAGATCCTTTTTCTTGAGTGAGTTTTGCAGTCTTTGACCTCCTAGGCTGTACTCCGTCTGCTGTCTTCTTTGTCCTTCCACAACCTTTATAATTCTGCACTTGCTGGTGTTAAACTCCAGGAACTATTTTCCGGACCAGATTTTGCAGGTTTTACAGATCTCCTTGGAGGCATACCTGATCCTCGTCCACTTGTAATCTCCTCAGCTCCACATCGTCTGCGAACAAGAGCATCTCTGAATCCATCCTCTTTTTTCTTGACATTCCCTTATACTAGAAACAGCACCGGACCTTGAGGAACCTCATTCGACACATGCACTCACTATGACACCTCGTCCCTTACAAACACTCGTTATTTCCTTTCTGTCAGGTATTCCCTGATCCATTGCATTACTTTTCCTGTATGACAAATGGTTTTGAAAACCGACAAGTTCGAGATTAAGACACTTAAGCAACATTTGGGAATCTTTATTGAAGAAACGTTTCGCCACACAGTGGCTTCATCAGTCCAATACAAAGCAGAAAGTTGTAAGGAGAGGAGGAGTTTGAGGTAATCAGTCCTCGTTCCTTTCTAGGTGCTCCACCACTCTTCTCCTGATGATCGTCTCCAAGACTTTGCATACTATACATGTTAGTGACACTGGTATGTAGTTAATGCTTCATGTCTGTCTCCTTTTTTTAAAAATTGGAACTACATTTGCTGTCTTCCGTACCTCAGGTAGTCGCCATGTTTCGATAGATGTGTTGAAGATTGTTGTTTGTGGAATACATAGCGCCTCTGCTCCTTCTCTCAGGACCCATGGAGAGATGTTATCCGGCCCCATCGCCTTTGAGGTATCTAGCTCGTTTAGCAGCCTCTTCACTTCTTCCTCGGTTGTATGTATTGTGTCCAACACTTGAGGTGAACCTCGTCTCTCTGTCTTTCTGTGGTCCCTTCTGTTTCCTCTGTGAACACTTCTTTGAATCTCATGTTGAGTTCCTCACATACTTCGTGGTCGTTTCTTGTGATCTCCCCTCCTTCCTTCCTCAGCCTAATTACCTGGTACTTGACTGTTGTTTTCCTCCTGTTGTGGCTGTACAACAGCTTCGGGTCAGATTTGGCTTTCTTTGCTATGTCATTTTCATATTGTCGTTGGGCCTCCCTTCTTACCTGTGCATATTCATTTCTGGCTCTACGACTGCTCTCCTTATACTCCTGGGTCCTTTGCCTTCTATACTTCTTCCATTCTCTATCACACTTGGTTTTGGCCTCCCTGCACCTTTGGGTGAACCAAGGGCTCATCCTGGCTTTCTCATTATTTCTGTTACCTTTGGGTACAAACCTCTCCTCAGCTTCCTTGCATATTGTTGTCACATATTCCATCATTTCGTTTACTGACTTATCTGCCAGTTCTCTGTCCCACTGATCCAAGTGAAGGAAATTCTTCATGCCTGCAAAGTCCCCTTTCATGTAGTTTGGCTTATTCGTCCTGCCCTTCCTGCTTCCCTCTCCACTTGTAACTCTACTATGTATTCAAAGCTCAGAACCACGTGATCACTGGCCCCGAGGGGCCTTTCATATGTGTTGTTCTCAATATCTACATTACTCAAGGTGAATACTAGATCCAGTCTTGCTGGTTCATCCTCTTCTCTCTCTCTGATAGTGTCCCTTACGTGTTGGTACAAGAGGTTTTCCAGTACCACCTCCATCATCTTAGCCCTCCACGTTTCTAGGCCCCCATGTGGTTCCAGGTTCTCCCAGACGATTTCCTTGTGGTTGAAGTCACCCATAATCAGCAGCTTTGCCCTGCTCGCATGAGCCCTTCTGGCCACTTCAGCCAGTGTGTCAACCATCGCTCTATTGTTATCATACTCTTGCCTTGGCCTCCTGCTGTTCTGTGGTGGGTTATACATCACTGCAATTACCACCTAAGGACTTCCAGACTGAAGTGTTCCTATTATGTAGTCTCTTGCTTCTCCTCTGTCTCCTCTCTCCAGCTCATCAAAATCCCATTGTTTTTTGATGAGCAGTGTGTGTTTGTGTGTGTGTTTGTGTGTGTTTGTGTGTGTGTGTTTGTGTGTTTGTGTGTGTGTTTGTGTGTGTGTGTTTGTGTGTGTGTTTGTGCGTGTTTGTGTGTGTTTGAGAAAGAGAGAGAGAGAGAGAGGGAGAGTGCGCATACTTACAATTTACTTCCCCGGCTCAATTCAACTCTTTTAGCACTTTCCCTTAACTCCACACTTATTCATTACTGGTTTCTAGGGCTCGCTCGTACCTTCTAGTGGAACTGTGTATTTTACACCTTCAAGATCTACTTACCACCTGTCATTAAAAAATACTTACTAACGCCCTCGTAGATCATCTGAGTCTTTACCACTGCATGTATGTGTGTTCGTGTGTATGACTTCACCGGAGTTAAATCCGGATAAGTTTTTGGAAGGATTAAGTCCCAATTCCTCTTCTTAAAGCATAATCAACCTGAATTATTGATTCCATGCCTCATGGACCCTAGCATATCTTTTCTGCATAGCTCTATTATTTCTTACTTAACTCTAGCGTTCTTTATCTCTTGGGCCTTATCATTTGAGTAGTATACCTCGCCTCCTGATCCCTATGATACTTTGTTCCTAGCCCCTAGCGTATGTCTTGAATGATGCAGTATTCGGAAAAAAAACTTATATTAAAAAACTGTCTTGCTCTAAGGAGAGCCTCGTCGTTCCCTTTGCTTACCTTGCTGGGCGTGTAATCACCCAGCTGTAATCATCTAATAGAGTTTGTGGGTTTTCAGCTTTAAGCTAAAGGGCCCACCTTATGAATTTCAAGTTAGCTGACGTAATCGGGATTTAACATAATTCGCTTTGATGGCATCATTTTTTTTCCTGCTTTCATTATGGCGGTTTGTTTTCATACTGATCTCTGGTGCCCTGACGCTGCGTTCTCGTCTAGTGTCTACGTCTGTGCATCCGAGTATCCTGTATGTCTGGTACTTTTATACCGTTATTTTATGAATTTTACACAGACACACACACACAAATATACCACACACACACACACAAACACACACACACACACACACACACACACATGAGTGAGTGAGTGAGAGAGTGAGTGAGAGTCAGTGAGAGATTGAGAGTGAGTGAGAGAGAGTGAGTGAGAGAGAGTGAGAGAGAGAGAGAGTGAGTGAGAGATAGTGAGAGAGAGTGAGAGTGACAACCAGAGCAGGGCAGAGAAACAAGAGCAAGCACACACAGAACCATCCCCAACACCCAACAACCAAGCACCCTATCCCAACACAATCTACAACCCACACTCACACCCCCCACCCAACACTCCACTATAGAATCCCACAGTACACCGCCAGGTCCCCCACCCCCACAGACCCCCAAAACACAGTGTTAGAGAGGAAACTGAATTTATGGTACACCAATGCTGATGGAATAACAAATAAGTGGGAGGAGTGGCACGAAAGAGTCAAAGAGGCATCACCGGACATAATAGCTCTCACAGAAACGAAGCTCACAGGTATGATAACAGATGCCATCTTTCCAATGGGATACCAGATCCTGAGGAAAGACAGAGGGAACAGAGGGGGTGGAGGAGTGGCACTGCTGATCAAAAACCAATGGGATTTTGACGAGCTGGAGAGAGGAGACAGAGGAGAAGCTGGGGATTACATAGTAGGAACGCTACAGTCTGGAGGTCCCAAGGTGGTAATTGCAGTTATGTATAACCCACCACAGAACAGCAGGAGGCCAAGGCAAGAGTACGATAAGAGTAATAGAGCGATGATTGACACACTGGCAGAAGTGGCCAGAAGGGCTCGAGCGAGCAGGGCGAAGCTACTGATCATGGGTGACTTCAACCATAAGGAAATCGATTGGGAGAACTTAGAGCCACATGGGGGCCAAGAAACGTGGAGGTCTAAGATGCTGGAGGTGGTACTGGAAAATCTCATGTACCAACACGTAAGGGACACTACCAGAGAGAGAGGAGGGGACGAACCAGCGAGACTGGACCTAGTATTCACCCTGAATAGCGCAGATATTGAGGACATCACACATGAAAGCCCCCTTGGGGCCAGTGATCATATGGTTCTAAGCTTGGAATACATAGTAGAGTTACAAGTGGAGGGGGATGCAGGAAAGGCTGCACGAATGAAGCCAAACTACAAGAAAGGCGACTACTTGGGCATGAAGAACTTTCTGCACGGAGTTCAGTGGGACAGTGAGCTGACAAGGAAGTCAGTAGACGAGATGATGGAATATTTGACAACAATTTGCAAGGAAGCTGAGGAGAGGTTTATACCCAAGGGTAACAGGAGAAGCGAAAAAGCCAGAATGAGCCCATGGTTCACCCAAAGGTGCAGGGAAGCCAAAACCAAGTGTGACAGGGATTGGAAGAGGTACAGAAGGCAAAGGACCCAGGAGAATAAGGAGAGCAGTCGTAGAGCCAGAAATGATTATGCACAGGTAAGCAGGGAGGCCCAAAGACAGTACGAAAATGACATAGCAGCGAAAGCCAAATCTGACCCAAAGCTGTTGTACAGCCACATCAGGAGAACAACAACAGTCAAGGACCAGGTGATCAGGCTGAGGAAGGAAGGAGGGGAGGTCACAAGAAATGACCGTGAAGTGTGTGAGGAGCTCAACATGAGATTCAAAGAGGTGTTCACAGAGGAGATAGAAGGGCCTCCAGAAAGGAGGAGAGGCAGGGTACACAATCAGGTGCTGGACACAATACACACAACTGAGGAGGAAGTGAAGAGGCTACTAAGCGAGCTAGATACCTCAAAGGCGATGGGGCCGGATAACATCTCTCCATGGGTCCTGAGAGAGGGAGCAGAGGAGCTATGTGTACCCCTAACAATGATCTTCAACACATCTATCGAAACGGGGCAACTACCTGAGGTATGGAAGACAGCAAATGCAGTTCCAATTTTTAAAAAAGGAGACAGGAACGTAGCACTAAACTACAGACCAGTGTCACTGACATGTATAGCATGCAAGGTCATGGAGAAGATAGTCAGGAGAAGAGTGGTGGAGCACCTAGAAAGGAATGAGCTTATCAACGATGGCCAACACGGTTTTAGGGACGGGAAATCCTGTGTCACAAACCTACTGGAGTTCTACGACAGGGTGACAGCAATAAGACAAGAGAGAGAGGGGTGGGTAGATTGCATATTCTTGGACTGTAAGAAGGCGTTTGACACAGTTCCACACAAGAGATTAGTGCAAAAGTTGGAGGACCAGGCAGGGGTAACAGGGAAGGCACTACAATGGATCAGGGAATACCTGTCAGGAAGACAGCAGCGAGTCATGGTACGTGGTGAAGTGTCAGAGTGGGCGCTTCCACAGGGGTCAGTCCTGGGACCAGTGCTGTTTCTGGTATTTGTGAACGACATGACGGAAGGAATAGACTCCGAAGTGTCCCTGTTTGCAGATGATGTGAAGTTGATGAGAAGAATTCAGTCGGACGAGGACCAGGCAGAACTACAAAGGGATCTGGACAGGCTGCAAGCCTGGTCCAGCAATTGGCTCCTGGAGTTCAACCCCACCAAGTGCAAAGTCATGAAGATTGGGGAAGGGCAAAGAAGACCGCAGACGGAGTACAGCCTAGGGGGCCAGAGACTGCAAACCTCAATCAAGGAAAAAGACCTTGGGGTGAGTATAACACCAGGTACATCTCCTGAGGCGCACATCAACCAAATAACTGCTGCAGCATATGGGCGCCTAGCAAACCTAAGAACAGCATTCCGACATCTTAATAAATAATCGTTCAGGACCCTGTACACTGTGTACGTTAGGCCCATACTGGAGTATGCAGCACCAGTTTGGAACCCACACCTTGCCAAGCACGTGAAGAAGCTCGAGAAAGTGCAAAGGTTTGCAACAAGACTAGTCCCGGAGCTAAGGGGTATGTCCTACGAGGAGAGGTTAAGGGAAATCGACATGACGACACTGGAGGACAGGAGAGATAGGGAGGACATGATAACAACATATAAGATACTGAGAGGAATTGACAAAGTGGACAGAGACAGAATGTTCCAGAGATGGGACACAGCAACAAGGGGACACAGTTGGAAGTTGAAGACTCAGATGAATCACAGGGATGTTAGGAAGTATTTCTTCAGTCACAGAGTGGTCGGGAAGTGGAATAGTTTAGGAAGTGATGTAGTGGAGGCAGGCTCCATACATAGCTTTAAGAAGAGGTATGATAAAGCTCATGGCGCAGGGAGAGTGACCCAGTAGCGGCCAGTGAAGAGGCGGGACCAGGAGCTGTGACTCGACCCCTGCAACCACAACTGGGTGAGTACAAATAGGTGAGTACATGATGATGTGATGTTGATGAGAAAATTCAATCGGACGAAGACCAGGCAGAACTACAAAGGGATCTGGACAGGCTGCAAGCCTGGTCCAGCAATTGGCTCCTAGAGTTCAACCCCACCAAGTGCAAAGTCATGAAGATTGGGGAAGGGGAAAGAAGACCGCTGACGGAGTACAGTCTAGGGCGCTAGAGACTACAAATCTCACTCAAGGAAAAGGATCTTGGGGTGAGTATAACGCCGGGCACATCTCCTGAGGCGCACATCAACCAAATAACTGCTGCAGCATACAGGCGCCTAGCAAACCTAATAACAGCATTCCGACATATTAATACGGAATCATTCAGAACCCTGTACACCGTGTACGTTACGCCTATATTGGAGTATGCAGCACCAGTTTGGAACCCACACCTACCTAAGCACGTAAGGAAACTAGAGAAAGTGCAAAGGTTTGCAACAAGACTAGTACCGTAGCTATGGGGCATGTCCTACGAAGAGAGGTTAAGGGAAATCGACCTGACAACACTGGAGGACAGGAGAGATAGAAGGGGATATGATATCGACATATAAATTACTGAGAGGAATTGACAAGGTGGACAGAGACAGGATGTTCCAGAGATGGGACACAGCAACAAGGGGACACAGTTGGAAGCTGAAAACTCAGATGAATCACAGGGATGTTAGGATATGGTAAAGCTGATAGAGCAGTAAGAGTGACCTAGTAGCGACCAGTGAAGAGGCGGGGCCAGAAGTTATGAATCGACCCCTGCAACCACAATTAGGTGAGTTCAATTAGGTGAGTACACACACACACACACACACACACACACACACACACAGTTGAAGACTCAGATGAATCACAGGGATGTTAGGAAGTATTTCTTCAGTCACAGAGTGGTCGGGAAGTGGAATAGTTTAGGAAGCGATGTAGTGGAGGCAGCTCTATAAATAGCTTTAAGCAGAAGTATGATAAAGCTCATGGAGCAGGGAGAGTGACCCAGTAGCGACCAGTGAAGAGGCGAGGCCAGGAGCTGTGACTCGACCCCTGCATCCACAACTAGGTGAGTACACACACACAGCAAATTGAGTGAGGAGTCGAAAGGAGAATTCAGTTCCCTTTAGTAGGAAGCTGAGGGCATGTGTAATATAGCAAGGAAAGGCTTGTGGAACATGTGAAAAACACTTTTATGGTTGAATAAAGGGTTCACTAGGGTCACAGGATGATGATACATTGAATAGATGAAAGTTGTTTCAGACAATCGGTTCGTACTCCGTAACAAATAGTATAGCTAACCTTCCAATATCCCTGATTCCTTCCCTTTACTGATGCACACACCAACCTAGCGACCCCACCCCTGGTTAATGCTCATCAGACAGCAAGACAACACCAAACAGAGCATGGTAATGAAAAGAAAGCTGAGTATCGTACACTCATGTGGACGGGATCGAACAAAAGTATGAGTTCAGAGATCGGAGAGCACAGGTAAACCCAGACTTCACAACTATCACAGAGACAAAACTATTTGGATGATAACTAATTAAGTATTCCAAGTAGGATTCAAATCATACCCGGGAGACCCAATGAGATGCTAGGAGCGATTTACAACAACTACTAAATATAGATGAATGGTTCAGAGAACCGACGAGTTGGTAAATTAGACACATATGCAACACTTGGGTATCTTTATTGAGGAAACGTTTCGCCACACAGTGGCTTCATCAGTCCATACAAAGAAAAATCGTGATACGTTTCCTCAATGAAGATACCCAAGTGTTGCATATGTGTCTAATTTACCAACTACCAAATAACAGAACACCAAGTTAGGAATATGTAGAGAGCGACATGACATTGACTGAAACTTTATCAACAGAAGCAATGAGAGCTCATATGTCTACAAAGAAGTTATTTATCATCAGCCATTTCAACCACAAAGAATTTGTGGTTGATATTCTGGGTGTCCATGTTAAGGACACGACAAGAGAGAGAAAATGTAGAGAATCTAGCATAATGTAGCATGCATTTATCACAAGTACCTCTGACGTAGGTGAAACAGAATATGAGAGTCTTTAATGTGCTAGTGACAATATTGTGATAAACTTCAGTTGTCATGTGGAACTAAATATTGAGGGTCGAGAGGTAGGTGTGAGACACCAGTCCTCAAAAGTGGGAACTCTGAAGGGATCAGAAAATTCCTAAATGCAGTGCTGGGGCAAAGGGAGTTTGAAGAAAAGTCATTGAATGAGATGCTGGAGTGCTTGCCGGAAGTACCGAGAGGAAGAGGAGAAATCGTACCCAGAAGGGTAGGAATTTTCTAAAACTAAGCCTTTGGTTTAACGAGGATGCAAATAAGAAAAAAATAAAAGAACTTGAGCTTGAGAAAAGCTATAGAAAGATAAGGATAATCGAAAGCAGAGAAGTGAAAAGAGCCGGAAACGAATATGTAAGGGTGTGGAGAGAGGCTGAGTAGTAATTTCAGAATGAAAAAGCAAAAAAAAATGCACCTAGACTGAATCAAAACTCAACAACATAAGGAGAAATACGACAGGATATGTACAGAAAATTCGACTCAAGAAGGAAGAAAGATAGCTCGCTTGTAACAACAAAGACGAATTTAAAGAGGTGTTCTCAGCAGAAACGGGCAGTAACAGAGAGCCTAGAACAATAGGTACACCGAGAGGTATTGGAAAACAAATAAACAGCAGAGTAATTGACAAAAAACTCTTAAGTGAGCCGGATACGTCAAAGGCAATAGGATTCTATGAGAGGAAGAAGAAGCACTTTGTGAACCACAAGCCAGGACCATCAACTAGTAAATAGACACTAAACAATTGGACTGATCTAGAAAACAGCGAATAAGTTCCTAATACGTAAGAAAGATGACAGGTATTATTGAATTAAAGCCAGTATCACAGCCATCCACGTAAGAAAATAATGAAAAATATAGGTAGAGTGGTAGAACACTTTCATTGAAGTGATTTTGTTATTAGCAATAAGGATGGGTTTAGAGAGGGCAACTCTTGCCTTATTAACCTGCTGTTGATATATGACAATGTGAGACAGGAGAAAGTGGGACGGGTAGCCTGCATATTCTTGGACTGCGAAAAGGCATTTGATACCGTACCCTTCAAGAGACTAGGGCAAAAACTTGGGATACAGGCAAGAATAACAGCAAATGTCCTCCTGTGTATCAAGGAGTATCTTAGTGGAAGTAAACAGTGGTTGTCCATGAGAGGGAAGAGTGGCAAGCGAGTTTCTGCAATGATCGGTACCTGATAAAATATGTTAATTTTTTTTTATTAACCCATCGGCCGATTCCCACCAAGGCAGAGTGGCCCGAAAAAGAAAAACTTTCATCATCATTCACTCCATCACTGTCTTGCCAGAGGGGTGCTTTACACTACAGTTATAAAACTGCAACAATATGTTAATACACTGGAGAAAGTGCGCAGTAAGAATGGTCTAAGCTTTAAAGTGGATAAGAGAAGAAGACAGGCTGAAGGAGCTGAACCTAATGACATTAGGTGACAGCTGAATAAGGAGAGACATGATTGCAGCTTAAAAAATACTTTGGAAAATTAATAAGGTAGAAAGGGATAAACTGAGAGGCCAGAAAGATGATCATGTGGGTATAGCTAAAAGTTGGTGGTACATTAGTCAGAGAGAAGTTAACAAGTACGTACTTATTCACAGGGCAGGATTTAGAGCTTGGGGTGCCCGGGGCGCTTCAGGTTTGGGGGGCCCTCAACATGGAAATTAAATTGAATTGCAAATAAGAAATGAACTAAAATGAATGATAAACAACAGTTTCCGAAAAAAAATATGTTAGGTTTCGAAGAAGACGTCTGATTATATTTTTCTCAATTTTATTAACTTTAAGAATAACTTTGACTAATTTAATTTTCAGTTTGTAATATATTCCATCTACTCTATATAATAATTTCCGATGTGTATTTATTTATATCTTTGGTGTCATGCTTACGGTATCTATCTATATATAGTATATATTTTATATAATAATTTGCTAATGGGCCGACCGACCGACCGACCAACTAGACATTAAGTTAAAATAGTGTAATTTATAAAAGGGAGAAATCAAAACCGTCTAACTTCAAGACAGAAATTGATTCAATCCTCTTTTTGTAAAAAAATAACCCTATTAGAGAGGGCCAGCTTATAACAGCCTATTAGGAGAGGCCAGCTTATAACAGCCTATTAGGAGAGGGCAGCTTATAATAGCCTATTAGGAGAGGCCAGCTTATAACAGCCTATTAGGAGAGAGCAGCTATAACAGCCTATTAGGAGAGGGCAGCTTATAACAGCCTATTAGTAGAGGGCAGCTTATAACAGCCTATTAGGAGAGGGCAGCTTATAACGGCCTATTAGGAGAGGGCAGCTTATAACAGCCTATTAGGAGAGGGCAGCTTATAACAGCCTATTAGTAGAGGGCAGCTTATAACAGCCTATTAGGAGAGGGCAGCTTATAACAGCCTATTAGGAGAGGGCAGCTTATAACAGCCTATTAGGAGAGGGCAGCTTATAACAGCCTATTAGGAGAGGGCAGCTTATAACAGTCTATTAGGAGGGGGCAGCTTATAACAGCTTATTAGGAGAGGGCAGCTTATAACAGCTTATTAGGAGAGGGCAGCTTATAACAGCTTATTAGGAGAGGGCAGCTTATAACAGTCTATTAGGAGAGTGCAGCTTATAACAGCTTATTAGGAGAGGGCAGCTTATAACAGCTTATTAGGAGAGGACAGCTTATAACATCTTATTAGGAGAGGGCAGCTTATAACAGCTTATTAGGAGAGGGCAGCTTATAACAGCTTATTAGGAGAGGGCAGCTTATAACAGCTTATTAGGAGAGGGCAGCTTATAACAGCCTATTAGGAGAGGGCAGCTTATAACAGTCTATTAGGAGAGGGCAGCTTATAACAGCTTATTAGGAGAGGGCAGCTTATAACAGCTTATTAGAAGAGGGCAGCTTATAACAGCTTATTATGAGAGGGCAGCTTATAACAGTCTATTAGGAGAAGGCAGCTTATAACAGCCTATTAGGAGAGGGCAGCTTATAACAGTCTATTAGGAGAGGGCAGCTTATTAGGAGAGGGCAGCTTATAACAGCTTATTAGGAGAGGGCAGCTTATAACAGCTTATTAGGAGAGGGCAGCTTATAACAGCTTATTAGGAGAGGGCAGCTTATAACAGCTTATTAGGAGAGGGCAGCTTATAACAGATTATTAGGAGAGGGCAGCTTATAACAGCTTATTAGGAGAGGGCAGCTTATAACAGCTTATTAGAAGAGGGCAGCTTATAACAGCTTATTAGGAGAGGGCAGCTTATAACAGTCTATTAGGAGAGGGCAGCTTATAACAGCCTATTAGGAGAGGGCAGCATATAACAGTCTATTAGGAGAGGGCAGCTTATAACAGCTTATTAGGAGAGGGCAGCTTATAACAGCTTATTAGGAGAGGGCAGCTTATAACAGCTTATTAGGAGAGGGCAGCTTATAACAGCTTATTAGGAGAGGGCAGCTTATAACAGCTTATTAGGAGAGGGCAGCTTATAACAGCTTATTAGGAGAGGGCAGCTTATAACAGCTTATTAGGATAGGGCAGCTTATAACAGCCTATTAGGAGAGGGCAGCTTGTAACAGCCTATTAGGAGAGGGCAGCCTATAACAGCCTATTAGGAGAGGGCAGCTTATAACAGCTTATTAGGAGAGGGCAGCTTATAACAGCCTATTAGAAGAGGGCATCTTATAACAGCCTATTAGGAGAGGGCAGCTTATAACAGCTTATTAGGAGAGGGCAGCTTATAACAGCCTATTAGGAGAGGGCAGCTTATAACAGCCTATTAGGAGAGGGCAACTTATAACAGCCTATTAGGAGAGGGCAACTTATAACAGCCTATTAGGAGAGGGCAGCTTATAACAGCCTTTTAGGAGAGGGCAACTTATAACAGCCAAGAAAGAGTTCTTCACCATAGATATTAAAGATCACTTCAAATATTAACACTGTTATGGACGTACACCTCCAGGACACTTTAGTAAAATCATGCAACTCCATTATAATTATAATATCTAGCTTGTGTTTATTCATATCTTTGCCGTAGAATTCTAGGAAAAACTATAGAAAAATAGGGGTATTCCTTTTACTGGGATAAAACTGTACCAAAGGAGATACGACATCAAAAGAGAAATTTATACCAATGAAAAAAAAAATTGTAAAGATGAAAAAAATTATATAATAATAATTTCATAGGGAATGTATAAAATATAACAAGAATAAAATGTATATGTTGCCTGGCTATGATGACACAAATCTATAAAAATTATTTCACTATAAAATTTAACCACAAATAGTTTTGTTTAATCTATCAAATTATAAAAAAAAGTATCGAAAGGGGACACCCCCCATACACTTTATTTGTTAATTCCTTTTATTATTTAAACTATTTTTTTTATTACTACATTTTGTTATAAAGGGAGTCCTTCGTCTGGGGGCCCCTCTGGCAGGGGCAGTTGCCCCCTTATAAATCCGGCCCTGCTTATTCAGCCTCAGATGTGGCGGAGGCAGGTCCCATACATAAATTTAGGAGCAGGTACGACAGGGTCTACAAGATTTGTGTGAAGGCATCTGGAAAACTGGAAGTTGAGAGGCAGGGCTATTTAATGTAAGTACACATGAATAACTACAGAATTCATTCAGAAAACTTGTCCGTAGAGACAGGTCATTACTTGGATCCCACACAACACCATACATCACTAAGACTATTTAAGAAGCAATGCGTAAATTCAACATACAAGTTTCAAAAAATAATTTGATACCTTGAAGAAATGGTGTCAGTGATGGTGCCAGTGTAGTCAAAGTGCCATGTTATCTACCTAAACTTGAACTGTTTATCCATGATTATATGCTGGAGCAGAGGGTTATATATCAGTGCCAGCCACTTCAGTCACCCTCAAATAAACTATAGACTCTTCAAGAACAATACAAAGAGCCAAAGAACAAGATCATTATAAATGTTCCTACCCACTGGAATAGCACTTAATGTTAGATTGCAAATTAAAAAATGTAATGCGTTGGTTAGATAACACACGCTTATCATAATTTGATTAAAGTAAATAGAAGAATATTGCCAAGTTTGTTTTTATTGAAAATATTCCACAAAACACCTACACATCTTAGTGACAGAAATTGTCTTGTCTTAGACATATTTCCTGAAGTTTAAAATTTATAACATTTCATTATCAAAGCTTTGAGTCATCTAAGATTTTCAGGTTTGGGTAACACTTTATCAGCTCTCATAGTATCAGTGTTAACTAGGTTCCTGATTTACACCAATGACAATAACTCGTTGCAGGTTACATTTCTAGATCCCAATATAAGAATAACTTATACAATGTCAATGTTGCGAATGAGTAATGTAAAACTAACATTGGCAAGGTTGATAAAGGAAGGAGCTGCATTCAATGCAGCTGGTTTGCTAGCAGCTTAAAACAGAATCAACTCTAATGAAGAAAATTAAGATGGTGTAAAAAGCAATGAAGAAGCCGACCAGAAAAACATCTGCTCCAAGTCACAAAAAGCAGGATCCCCCCAAAAAAAAAAAAAACTCACAGATATTCATGGTGCTACAATTATATGACCTAAATAAGAAAATTCAATAGAGTGGTGGGAAAAACAGATAGTAATTCTTCCATCTTAGGCAAACTTAACCAGTAAATATTTTACTTCACTCTCTTCTTCTTCTTCAAGAGAGAAAGAATGTTTAGCTTTGGAGAAAAGTCTGTTGTCCTCATCTGAATAGATTATCTACCAAAATTGGAGAAGTAGATAGTGTGGAGGCACCGGCCAGTCTCTGTCTGAGAAGTCGAAGTGAGCGTCGGTACGATGGGGAAGGAAGAAGGATGGAAGTTTGGGAAAGGGTTGGGATGAAGGAGGAGGTGGGAATATACAGGTGAGTGGCCCGTTCACTCTGGGCAAGTTTTGCAGGTAGACTGCAGGAGTTGGTGTTGATGTGTGAGGGTTGCTGGGAAAAGTGGTAGCAGCTGACGAGGCGGGTAGAGTTATACTGCAGGAGGCTGATAGACGGCGGTGGGAAGGGCAGAGAAGGCAGCTGTATTAAGGTCGATTGAAATGCAAGCTGGATGCCAGCCACACACCGGTTCCCCCCACACACCACCCCATATGGGATCGGGTGGAGTAGGCCTCACAGTTTGCAGATAGCATGAGGAAAAATAATAGTAGATTATGCACTGACGCAGTGAGAAGTGAGAAAGTACTTGAGCTCAAGATTTCCACCCCCAGTGACTTATCTTGAATTCTTAAAGTCGCCTGTCTGCGATTGTTTTGTGTGTATATATATATATATATATATATATATATATATATATATATATATATATATATATATATATATATATATATATATAATGAAACCACAGGATCTAATTCCGGCTGGCCGGAATTAGATCCTGCAACATATTCTACCGCCTCAAGAGATAGAACACAAGAATCATGCACCCACCAGAGCTAGGTGTTGTTCTTAATCCGAGAACACTGGTGGTAGTGGTAAGCTCAAGGCTAATTGCCATCACCTCCCGTTTGAATACTAGCCTCTACAAGCAGCTTATATAGTATATAGTTGGAATGTTTGAATATTGTTAATGTTATAAATGAGAACAAACTGTATGTCTTAGCTTTAAGAGAAACAAAGCTGAAGGGGGTAGGAGAGTTTCAGTGAGGGAGAAATAAATGGGATTAGGTAAGGTGTATCTGAGAGAGTTAGGGCTAAGGAAGGAGTAGCGACGATGTTAAATGGTGAGTTATGGAAGGGAAAGAGGAATTATAAATGTACATATTCAAGGATTAAGTGAATTAAATAAGAGTGAAACGAGAAGAGTGGGTTAATTTAAGTGTTTACTTACCTGGGGAAGAGAAAGGTGTAAGAAAGAAAGAAAGAGAGAGAGAGAGAGAGAGAGAGAGAGAGAGAGAGAGAGAGAGAGAGAGAGAGAGAGAGAGAGAGAGAGAGAGAGAGAGAGAGAGAGAGAGAGATACTGTAAGAGATCATAAGAGAGTATTAAAGAGCTTTGAACCGAGCGAGAAAATAATTTTTGTGGGGGACCTAAATGCTACAATGGTGAACTCTAGAGGCCATGGTATGTAAAGTTGGGGTGCCAGTGGTAAATGTAATTTGTATAGAAAGTGGTTTGGTAATAGGTAATACGCATTTCTAAAAAAAAAGAAGAGGATAAATAAGGAATCGAAATATGTAGTGTGAAATAACAGTGATTTGTTAGACCATGTATTAGTACATAAAGATTTGATTTTTAGATTTTTGGACGAAAATGTTTTTAGAGGGACAACAAATACATTAGATCATTTGGTCGACACTATGCCCAGCCCTTCTAGGGCAGGGTAGGTACCACAGCTGGAGCTTGCTACCATCTGCAGCTCGTAAGACTGGCCTTCCCGTCAGCCTCCCTGGGGCGGGGAAGATGACAGACCAGAGAGGCCTAACTTCTCCCTAAGAGCCCCTTGTGGGTGGCGAATGTGGCTAGACCGGGGATCAGTTGGTCCCAACGATGAAGGGGTACTTGTACCTCCTCCCATGGGAGACATAGGTCTCTGATACTCCCACGACAGGGAGCCGGAACCGGGTCACCATCTGGTAAAGACCCGGGTCGGGAGAATTCCCGGCGAATCAACACCTCCTCCTCCTAGATCATTATATAGGTTATAGCATCAGTAAGAGAGAAGTAAAAGTTGATAAAGTAGTGGATATAAGAAGGTGGCCGCAGGAAAGGAGTGTAGATACTAGTAGAATAACATTGTAAGGAGAGTGGCATGGGAGAAAAAGGTAGCACTAGAGAGTTTTTTAATTAAATGTTAAAGTGATACAAGAAGGGTAGATAATATGGAGAGTAAAAAAGTTTAATAGAGTGTGGAAGGATTGTAAAAAGAGAGCCAATGAGAGAGTCGGTGAGGTTATGTCAACAAATTTTGCTGAAAATAAGAAAGAGGTTTGGAGTGAGATTAATTAAGAAAGCCTAAGGAACGAATGGATCTAACATCTAAAAACAAAACAGAGACATTATTAGATGGGGAGGTTGAGGTACTGGGAAGATGGAGAGAATATTGTTTGGAGCAGTTAAATGTTAATGAAGATAGGGAGGCTGTGATTTCATGCATTGAAAGAGTAATTATTACATTATTTAGAAGTGAAGAAGAGTCAGATGTGAGTGTGGTGAAGGTGAGTGAGGTTGTGGGGAAGGTGCGTGAGGTTATGGGGAAGGTGCGTGAGGTTATGGGGAAGGTGCGTGAGGTTGTGGGTAAAACTAAACTGCATAAAGCATCTGAGATTGATGGGATGCAAAAAGAAATGCTAAAAGTAAACTGAGATATAATTTGGGAGAATCTGCCTGTTGAGTATACCAGGTAAAGTGTATTGTTGAATTATTATTGAAAGAATTAAGAGTAAGACAGATAGCAAGATTGCAGATAGCAAGATTGCAGATAGCAAGATTGCAGATAGCAAGATTGCAGATATCAAGATTGCAGATAGCAAGAAGACACAAGGATGAGCAGGGGATGTGTAGGCCAAGTATTTCTGATAAAGTTTATAATAAACAATATTTAGATAACGGTAAGGAAATTTTCGTTCAATTGATGTGTTTAGAAAATGCATATGGTGTCAAATATAGCTGTTGTATGGAGTTACATGTTAGTTTACTTTAAGTGGGACTCACGTGAGGGTATATAGGAGAGAGGGCGAATTATTTTTCAGCAAAAGTAGTTGTTAGACACGACTGTGTGACGTCACAGTGGTTGTTAACACATAGATGGGGTTCGTCCCCTCAAGGAAGGTTCCTTGTGGCTGGTGAGGGGCTCTTGATCTAGGGAATTGGATCTGTGCTACAGTTCCCTGAATTGAGCCTGAATGCCTTCCATCCCTCCACAGGAGCTGTATAATCCCTACGGGTTTAGCGCCCCCGCATGATTATAATAATAATAATAATGAAAATATAGATGGTTTGCGAAAGAAGGGAATGACTGGGTATTGGGAAGAGGTGAGGGACTGGAAGATAAAGTATCTAATACAGAGTGAAAACTTTCACAGTTGCTTTTTGCCGATGACACTGTTTTTTTTTTTTTTTTTTTGGGGGAGGAGGAGATTCTGATTTGAAGCTATAAAGACTGGTGGACGAATTTGGGAGGAAACTAAACTAAGTATAGGAAAGAGCAAGTTGGTGGAAGTAACAAAAAAATTAGGCAATGGAAGATTGGATATCATTTTGGAAGGATGGAGTGTTAGGAAGTAAATTTATTCAGATATTTGGGAGTTGATGTATCGGCGGGCAGATAATGAAAGGTGAAGTAAACCAGAGAATTGATGTGGGATAAATGGTGGGTTGTGCACTGAGGCATCTGTGGAGACGAAGGACAGCGTGTGTAATTCATCTACATACATATAACAATAACTCATGTGTGAAGACAACATGTGAAATACAAAACACAAAATTTTAATAACTTAGCAAGAGATTCGTTCTTTGTTGAAGCCTCGTCCAGCACATTATATTTCCCTTATAATATTCTTTACCATTTGTACTAAAAATTATTGTTATAATTCAACTAAGTATTGGTTTTCCATTGGAGTGGTTCAAGTCGCCCTGGATGAAGAGCACTGGTCCATGTACCTTATTATAGTCTATTCTCAGTATTAAGAAGTTCAGGACAGTTGCAAAATATAACATCCCTTACAATTATATAAACTTACTCATTTACACAGTTTTTCGCTTTTGTCTTATAGTGAACGTCTCTTTTCATGGACAAATGTGACAGGACAATGAATTTGACATTGTTTTAACATAGTTCGTGCGGTGTATGGACTCTAGAGCTCACATGTAAATGTGAAGACTCCATTTCAGTTCCTGTAACTCCATACACAATTAGTTACTCCCACTATATGGCGAGATTCTCATTTCAAGCTGAACGATATTTTGTTCTTCTTCCGTACAGCTGTTGTGAGCATGGTGGAGACTCTGGTGACAGCACAGTAGCTCTGCCGTGTAAAGCCACGGTCCACCCTCAAGGTGATACTCCGAACCTACTCCTCTTCTACAGACAAGCATCAAACATCCCATTCTTTAGGTGAGTTTTATCTTCTGTAATACACATTTGTCAGTGACTAAAATAACCCACAAAGAGAAGTAAGCATAACTGATTTTGTATATGTTAGAAATAATTCCAACCCTTTAATGCTTATTATTTGATAGTGCCACATCTGAGCAGCTTTGGGCTCACTGATCTTAGCTGTTTTACAAGTTTTGAATTAGATTTCGTGTACGTATGTTCTGATTTACAATTTGTATTTAAAACAAACTGGATATTAGTTCCCTTATAATGACTAGTGAATGATCCGCCAGATGACCTTCAAATATTCAAAGGTAAAATGTAACTGCATTGTTAATTTATGTCGTAATTTGTACTGTTATTCTCGTTCATTCATGTATATATGCACAGGGATATGCTAATAGGAAATACGGACATGCTCTCTAGGATCATTCAGCGAAAGTGATCTTATCTTATCTTATCTTATCTAGGATAATCTAATTAGGTCCAACACTGATTTATTACTGATCAAAAGTGAGATTCTCCAATTATTTTACAAGAACGAGTTTGATTTAACAAACTTAACAAACTTAAACAACCTATTGCAGTTTGAAGTTAACCAGAAGATGTATTTACATTTATTGCACAAAATAAATTTCATACGATCTCAGCCACTGAAGATTGGTGTTGTTCACAGTTATTGTATTTTAACTAGTGGGTAGCGATAAACCCGTAAGGGGTCATATATAACTTGTGTATGGAAGCCATGCAGATTCGATCCTAGCAAAGTGAAGATAACTCCAGTTTCTTGGATCAAGAGCCTTTTACCAGCATCAAGACACCAAAATGCAGTTATTACACTGAAACAAAATTGAAGAATGGCCTATTTAAGGGGCACGTCAGTTCCCCTGTCTTCTAATAATATAGTATTTTCCCCACTATAATCTACCTTGTCCATAATTACTATCGCGTTTGCTTTGTCTGCTTTCGTAAGGTGAAGTCCAGGATCTTTCCTTAATTCATTTCCTTAACTCAATGGGGAGGTCTGACCTTGGCTCAGACCTCCCCAGCACAATTGTCCTCAAAGATTTGTTAAGTTATTCCATGAGTTAAGGAAAGATCGTGTACTTCACCTTACGAAAACAGACCAAGCAAAGGCGACAGTAATTATGGACATGGTAGATTATAGGGGAAAAATAAACGTGATATTAGGAGACTGGAAACCCTACTAACACTGGGCATTGGGCAGCCATGCAAGGAAATAATCCCAGATATCTTAGTCAATATACATAAAAGTCAATATACATAAAATGTTCTTGAATAATAAACGAAAATTTGTGAGAAAGTAAAAAAAAAAATATTGTTCAGAATATTGCAAAAGAGGAAAGTCTCCCTCAGTTAATGTCAAGAATAAGAATTTCTTTTTCAAATTTTCTATTCTCATTAATATTTTACTGGATTTTTTTATACAACGCGCAAGAATAAATATATGATCCAGATTTTTTAAGAAAAAAATAATTTATATAATATTGCCACAAAAAATTACCAAAACTGGCACCCCACACTTCCCAAAATTAATACAAAATCCCATCAAGAAACCTGTTCTGCACTACATGATCTAATTCCAGCGATTCCATTTTTTTTAACAAATTCAGTAAAATTTGCAGGTTGCACCTTCATGGAGCATCATTCTCCACATAGCTGGCATCGTCAAGGATATTGTTTAAGCCAATCACAAGAAGTATTCTCTCGTTATTACATATAAATGAATCTTAAAATTAAAGATTTTTTTTTTTTATTAATGGTAGCCAGCAGCAGTGTTCATTAAGCTTCACCAGTGTCCATTAAGCTTCACCTATGTTCATTAAGCTTCACCAGTGTTCATTAAGCTTCACCAGTGTTCATTAAGCTTCACCAGTGTTCATTAAGCTTCACCAGTGATCATTAAGCTTCACCAGTGTCGATTAAGCTTCACCAGAGTTGATTAGGCTTCACCAGTGTTCATTAAGCTTCACCAGTTTTCATTAAGCTTCACCAGTGTTGATTAAGCATCACCAGTGTTCATTAAGCTTCACCAGTGTTCATTAAGCTTCACCAGTGTTCATTAAGCTTCACAAGTGTTCATTAAGCTTTACCAGTGTTCATTAAGCATCACCAGTGTTCATTAAGCATCACCAATGTTCATTAAGCTTCACCAGTGTTCATTAGGCATCACCAGTGTTCATTAAGCTTCACCAGTGTTTCTTAAGCTTCACCAGTGTTTCTTAAGCTTCACCAGTGTTGATTAAGCTTCACCAGTGTTGATTAAGCTTCACCAGTGTTCATTAAGCTTCACCAGTGTTCATTAAGCTTCACCAGTGTTCATTAAGCTTCACCAGTGTCCATTAAGCATCACCAGTGTTCATTAAGCTTCACCAGTGTTCATTAGGATTCACCAGTGTTCATTAAGCTTCACAAGTGTTCATTAAGCTTCACAAGTGTTCATTAAGCTTCACCAGTGTTCATTAAGCTTCAACAGTGTTCATTAAGCTTCACCAGTGTTTCTTAAGCTTCACCAGTGTTGATTAAGCTTCACCAGTGTTCATTAAGCATCACCAGTGTTGATTAAGCATCACCAGTGTTCATTAAGCTTCACCAGTGTTCATTAAGCTTCACCAGTGTTCATTAAGCTTCACCAGTGTTCATTAAGCTTCACCAGTGTCCATTAGGCATCACCAGTGTTAATTAAGCTTCACCAGTGTTCATTAGGCTTCACCAGTGTTCATTAAGCTTCACAAGTGTTCATTAAGCTTCACAAGTGTTCATTAAGCTTCACCAGTGTTCATTAAGCTTCAACAGTGTTCATTAAGCTTCACCAGTGTTGATTAAGCTTCACCAGTGTTGATTAAGCTTCACCAGTGTTCATTAAGCATCACCAGTGTTGATTAAGCATCACCAGTGTTCATTAAGCTTCACCAGTGTTCATTAAGCTTCACCAGTGTTCATTAAGCTTCACCAGTGTTCATTAAGCTTCACCAGTGTTCATTAAGCTTCACCAGTGTTCATTAAGCTTCACCAGTGTTCATTAAGCTTCACCAGTCTACATTAAGCATCACCAGTGTGCATTAAGCTTCACCAGTGTTCATTAGGCTTCACCAGTGTTCATTAAGCTTCACAAGTGTTCATTAAGCTTCACAAGTGTTCATTAAGCTTCACCAGTGTTCATTAAGCTTCACCAGTGTTCATTAAGCTTCACCAGTGTTTATTAAGCATCACCAGTGTTCATTAAGCTTCACCAGTGTTGATTAAGATTCACCAGTGTTCATTAAGCATCACCAGTGTTGATTAAGCATTACCAGTGTTGATTAAGCATCACCAGTGTTCATTAAGCTTCACCAGTGTGCATTAAGCTTCACCAGTGTGCATTAAGCTTCACAAGTGTTCATTAAGCTTCACCAGTGTTCATTAAGCTTCACCAGTGTTCATTAAGCTTCACCAGTGTTAATTAAGCTTCACCAGTGTTCATTAGGCTTCACCAGTGTTCATTAAGCTTCACCAGTGTTCATTAAGCTTCACCAGTGTTGATTAAGCATCACCAGTGTTCATTAAGCTTCACCAGTGTTGATTAGGCATCACCAGTGTTCATTAAGCATCACCAGTGTTCATTAAGCTTCACCAGTGTTGATTAAGCTTCACCAGTGTTGATTAAGCTTCACCAGTGTTCATTAAGCATCACCAGTGTTCATTAAGCATCACCAGTGTTCATTAAGCTTCACCAGTGTTCATTAAGCTTCACCAGTGTTCATTAAGCATCACCAGTGTTCATTAAGCTTCACCAGTGTTTCTTAAGCTTCACCAGTGTTTCTTAAGCTTCACCAGTGTTGATTAAGCTTCACCAGTGTTCATTAAGCATCACCAGTGTTGATTAAGCATCACCAGTGTTCACTAAGCTTCACCAGTGTTCATTAAGCTTCACCAGTGTTCATTAAGCTTCACCAGTGTTCATTAAGCTTCAACAGTGTCCATTAAGCATCACCAGTGCTCATTAAGCTTCACCAGTGTTCATTAAGCTTCACCAGTGTTCATTAGGCTTCACAAGTGTTCATTAAGCTTCACCAGTGTTCATTAAGCTTCACCAGTGTTCATTAAGCTT